>CAIGRK010188841.1:0-15123 GCA_903798315.1 Fraxinus greggii | reverse complement strand
AAATTCTCAACAAATTTCGAAGCCAAGAATTCAAGTCACGTGGCTCCTCATTTTCAAACATTCAGATCATTAATCATGGGATTTTTTGTAATTTTGCAATTACAAGAAGGTTGATATTTACTTGTATTTCTTAAAATATAATTTATAACGATTTCTATATTTTAATATGCGAAATCCGTCGTACACCTCCATATAATTAATTATTTACTTTTATAAATTTTTTTTATCCTTCGAAGGTATTTCATTTCAATGATTGTGACTTTTTAACATTCAAACTTTCAATTCGCTTTCAATTCGAGTCTCACAAAGTTGAAAGATGAGGATCCAAGTGCTATACTACATAAAGGTTGACAACCCATGTGTAAATATTTCCGATGTCTTAAAAGCTTTTAACTTTTTGTCCAAAATATTCTTTTGTTTGTAAAATACATCCAATTAATTGAGTTTGAAAAATGATTTTAAATAATAATAGAGAGACAGCTGGATATCTGGGTCGGGGTGGACGTATACATATCCGTATTCAATTGGACCCGCCACAACAATGAATGTCCAACTTCCAAACCTTTTAGAGGATGCCCTCGGCGGCGGCGGCGGCGGCGGCCAAAACGGTGGTGGGAGGGTGTTTCTTATCGAGGATTGCGTCGAGACTAGCGGAGCATTCGTGCTCCACCACTTTCTCAAGCGCTCACTATCCCCTAACTCTTCTGACGCCGTCGTTTTCCTCTCCTTTTCCCAGCCCTTCTCTCACTATGATCGCATACTTCGCAAAATGGTATGCACTCTCTCTCTCTCTCTCNTGAATGTCCAACTTCCAAACCTTTTAGAGGATGCCCTCGGCGGCGGCGGCGGCGGCGGCCAAAACGGTGGTGGGAGGGTGTTTCTTATCGAGGATTGCGTCGAGACTAGCGGAGCATTCGTGCTCCACCACTTTCTCAAGCGCTCACTATCCCCTAACTCTTCTGACGCCGTCGTTTTCCTCTCCTTTTCCCAGCCCTTCTCTCACTATGATCGCATACTTC
The DNA here is from genome assembly GCA_903798315.1 of Fraxinus greggii. Classification (NCBI taxonomy): domain Eukaryota; kingdom Viridiplantae; phylum Streptophyta; class Magnoliopsida; order Lamiales; family Oleaceae; genus Fraxinus; species Fraxinus greggii. The sequence goes on along the minus strand of CAIGRK010188841.1, from coordinate 14,104 downwards.
GCAAAATGGTATGCACTCTCTCTCTCTCTCTCTCTCTCTTTACGTTTTACACATTTTTTTGTTGGGTGGGAATGGAGGAGAAAGCAAGTTTAGTAGCACAGTTTGTTCAGTAAGTGCCAAGTTTGTATTTTTTTTCTTTTCGCCCTGGCTATCGTTTTTATTTTTGTTTATATCTGGAAGATTGAATTTACTAGAGGAAGATTCCTTATTTTGGGTGCGTGATTAAGTATATAATTATAAATTCTTGAATATGAATTATGCAGATTTGTATGAGATTTCTTATTTCCTCACTCCTTCCTCCTTTTTAATGTTTCGCCCACCTGCACAACCTCCCCCTCCTCCATTTCCGCTTCTCCCGTCCCAGTTGCTATTCTCAGGGGAGCTCGCAAGTAATGAGGTAGGTTTGGATTTGAAGAAAATGAAGTTTTAAAGACAATGACATTTTCATAAGGTTAAGTTTGACATTTTAGTGCAAGGCTTTTTTAATTTAAAAAAATTAGTATCTGAACATATTTCACTACGGAAGGTCCTTGGGAATTGTTTCCGTTTCTAGTACAGGAATGTGCCAAATATGGGTAGGAACGCGCTATCTCTGGCCATTGATTGAATATAATTTACCACTATAAAGTGCCTTCACCCATATCCATATGGGCTTTGGAGATGATCTATCCATATATAACCATTTTGTTTAAATAATGAATGGTTGATTAATAATTTCGAGACTGTACTGATTATTATCATTTGATTTGGTATTTTGGTTGCTAACAAGCTTGTGACTTGGAGCATTCATGAACCAGAGCAGCTCAAGTGAGATTGGTCTTGTCTGTTGACACGAGTCTTGCATTATCAGGAAGCTGAAGTTACTCGATTACTTAGTAGAATACGATTGTATCAGCTATATCTTACAGATCACTTATATAAGGTTTTATTTAGACACCAAATAGTCCATCATAAGCTACAGATAATTCATGTTGCTTTTTTACATTTGACAAAATTCCAGTGTCACCGAATTCTATATTGAGGATGTAAGGAAAGGGTGGAACTGTGCCAAAACCTATATTAGCTTATGAACATCAACTATTACGATTTCTTTATGTCCGCGCTACTGAATTACCTAGCATTCAGAGACGAATGTAAACGGCAAAGATAATGGAAGATTTTGATATCAGAAAAAGGTAGTACTTGGTTCTCTAGGGCAAATGCTTAGCCTTACTGGATCAGAAATTTTCAACGCACGGCATGATGGTGTAATATGTACCTATGATTTCGTGAATTTATTATGCAAATTAAGTTATAATGAAATGTGTTCTTTTGCGAAGAATTGTAAGCTTTCGGGAATATGAAATTTGACTAATGCATAAACGGTCAGTGCCAGGTGTGATATTTTCATTATGTTTGAAAAAGTTTCCAGGTTTTGATCGACCATAGTTCCATGCATTTTGTGTTGTGTGAGGGTGGCAACTGTGTGTGGAAATGAATCTCTGTTAATTGGTTTACCATTTGTGAGACTCAAGTTTTTCAGTGTACAGTTGATCACAAAAACTATCTAATGCTGGATACTCGTTCACATTTCTCATTGCTTATTCGTGCTGTATAGAGATTCTAAGAGGCCTAAATCTCTCCGATTGAAATTCTATAGCAGTGACAAACAAGAGTGTGTTTTAAGTTTTGGTACTTCTACTTGAAATCTACTTGTGACGGGCTTTCCAAGAGAAGTTATGGATAAGATTTTGAAATTTTACGTTGTCATTTGAATGTCAAAAAGAATATCAGTCTGAAGGTGGCAAATTTACTTTCAAATCCGATTCTGATTCTAATAATTGGCATTCACTCTATCTATACAGAGTCCTTTGTTGGAGGAACTTCTAAAACTTAGGCCGATAATGTAAGAATGTTAAAACTCTATTCAACCTGAAACTAGCTAATTTACTTCCAGTGGTTTTTATTATCAACGACCACTTGCTTCCTTTTGCACCGTAGAGTATTTTGAAATTTTGTGGCAAATTTACTGGTTTTGACTCTTGATCCTTTTGCTTCTCTTGTATCATATGAAAAAATTGAAATATGTATTATGCCTGCATATACTAAAGTTGTATGTAAGCTAGGTTTTTCTTTGTATACTGTATTTGACCTTTATTTAATATAAAAAAGTACTTTTCAAAGTTTTTGTTACTGAATTCTTAAGCCCATGGGTTGTGGATTTGACAGGGATGCAACTTGGTTGTCCAGCGGGATAATAAGAGGTTGCTATTCTTTGACATGCAAATGCTTGACAGTTTAGGTGAGGACGTCCGTGGAAATAAAATTTTCATGTGATGTTAATTATTCTTGTCCTATGTTTCCATAGACACGCTTCATATTTAAATTGGGTTTATCCTGAAGTAGCCAATGTGTCCACCTAAACCGCAAACAGTTATAGATGTTACTACCAAACAATTCCATATCGACAACACATCTAATTAATAGATCGTTGTCCTTTCAGTGCCTTGTATCATTTGTATGTCCTGCTTATTTGTCATCATCTGAATTATACAACACGATGCATTATATTTCTGACAAGATTGATTAAATCCAAAGTGGAAAGTTGAAGATGCACTATGCATGAGAAATTGACTGTTTCTGGTTAAGATAACTTCTCCCTGAACTTTTTTATTTGATCAATCTTGTTCATTTGAACGACAAAACAGCTAATGGCACAATTTATGATTAGGTAGAGAGAAAGAGAAAACGAGTGAAGATTTACTTCTTGCGTTGTACGAGAAAGTTCACAAAGCAGTAGAAATTTGTACGTCACCTCCCAGGAACATTACTATTATAATTGACGATGTCTCTCTTCTGGAAGTGGCTGCTAATTGCTTGTCAAATATTGTCCTTGATTTCCTGCATTATTGCTACAGCTTAACAGTGGAATTTGTAAGAAATCATTATTCAATTTTTTACTATAAGCCTGTGCTGCTGTTATTGAGGATAATGGTCTATGCTATGTTCTTCATCAGGGTTGTTCACTTATCACTCTTAACCATGAGGATATATATTCAAGCTTGGATAAGCCATCGTTACTTTTACAAATGGAATACCATGCAGACGTGGTGATTAAAGCTGAACCTTTATCTACTGGTCTAGCAACCGATGTCCATGGACAGGTAAAATTGTCTAATTCTCTTATCTTGTTTGAGTTTTGACACAAGTGTTGATGGTAAAAACCAAATCAACAAATCATCTCACCTAACGATGACTTTCTCCTCTTAAACTCACTAGTTTTGATGCTCAAACTTGAAGCAAGAGAGAAAATAGCTATTTGAGATGAAAATGTTTGAATTGCTTGCTTTACTCTTAATTTTTAAAAAATGGGGGTATTTATAGATTTCTCTCGAAATTATAGGTGGTAGATTCATATTGGTTATTTTATAACTAATTCTGTTATGAATATCACGTTTTATTCACTGGCCGCCTTTTACTTCCCTTGCATATTACTATACGCTTCGCAAGCGGTGGGCGGGGTTCGATTTATTCTTCTTTTGGTCGAGCGTCAACAACAAGTGTTTACATTTTAGTGCTTATGTTGTAAAAAAAATTGAATTCTGGAAAAGTAGAATTCTAGTAGTATATCTTTTCTAGTAAATCTCTTCAGCTCCTCACATGTAGCAACATCCATTCGACAAAAAGTTGATTGCGCTTGCATGGTTACTGGGTGACTCACCCCATCCATCTCCGTTTGCCACAACTAACAAATTTGATGACATGGCAAATGGAAATGTGATGTAGCACAAAAAGCAAGATGTTAAGTGAGTTTCTTGGTCCAACATGGCAAAAAGAACAGTTTATCTTGCCTCTATTTGTTTTGGCTGACCAAATGGTACTCAAACTTACGTTTGTCTGCAGTTGACTGTTTTAGACAAAGGACTTGGTGGTTGCTTCATTAACTCGGGAAAGATTCGCAATTTCCAGTTCAGGATTAAGGATAATCAGGTCGAATATTTCTATCCAGGAAGTCGAACTTGAAAGATATGTCCTGGAACAGAATCGAGGAATGATGAGCATTTATATCATGATTTGTTTATAAAAATGCCAAGTAATTCAGTGTCACGAATTTGTCCCGTCAGTTTGGTACATGGAAAAGTGGATTTCAAGTGTTCTGGAATCGAACATTCGGAAGGGTGCATCTCCTGTTAAATTCTTGAGCAAGTGTATTTCCTATATATTTAGGTATTGTTGTGAATTAAGTGAAAGTTACAACTATCCCATTGAGTAGTTACAATTAGGTCATTTTTCGTTAATTTTTGTCATTTTACTGCTTTTTTTATATTTATTTATTTAAAAAGAAGAGCAAATCCATCATTTAATGGTCAAAATAGAGGAAATGACGAGTTTTGCTACATAATTGAAAGATTGGAGATAGATTATAGGCTCGTTTGTATGGTTGATACTTTTGCTTTTGTTTTTGTATAAGAGTTTTTGGCGGATGTTACCTTAATTGGAAACAAATTTTTAGAAGAGCTTTTTATTTCGAAAGTGCTTTTAGAGAAGTCATGTTGGACTAGTTTCTTTTAAAAACTTTTCTAACTTAAAAAACACGTTAATTAGTCAAATAAGTTAAAAAGTGGCTTTCGAGTCTCCAAAGTTTCTTTTGGATTTTCAAAGCTAAACCCGAAAAATTTCCCTTCTTCTAAAACTACTTGATAAACATTTGCGCTTTTAAATTTTACAATTCCTCGTAACACTATAAAAGAACACGACATTATTTTATTTAAATCAAAATATTTAGTTTTATCATAATTGCTATTTTTGGAAAAATCTTAAGTCAAATTATCATTTCCTAGAATCACGGGTTTACATCTGGTGTGAAATTTTAGATTTTCCCTGTGAATTTGTTTTAAAGAATGTAATTTATTACTTTTAACATTTTATGATAAGTTTGTTTGTATGCAGTAAAGTGCATGTTATTTACATTACAAAAAATTTATATATACCACTTGAGTTGAAACCTACTTTCTAAATAATTCATATTATTTTGAACTTTTAAATATCGAGACATTACAGAATGCTACTTGAACAGGAAACTTAAATGGTTATGTAAGCTTTCATGTGAAGCATGAAAAGAAGCCAAGAGATACTTTCCTTATCTCGATCCAATGAATAATGAGTATGTGGATATTGAGTCCAAGAGCTCTTATCGACCACGAAGTTAGATAAGTCAACTAATATGATTTTCTTCAAGGATGATTTGTTTCCGAGCCCACTTCTAAATTGTCATTGCTCGATCACTTCCTTTGCCATTGAATATGGGCCAATTTGGTGTTCAAGCCGAGGTTATAAAGATACCAAGAGTAGTCACAACGTTTAAATCTCTCTTACAACCATTAACTTTGAACAATTTTACCTTACATATTAATATTTTACAATTCTCTAATCGTGTTCATTGATACCACATAAGTGACTTTCAATTTCTCAATCATTCATTGCATATTCTATAAGAATAGTGTTCTAAAAAGCATAAGGCGTCACAAAACTGAATTTTAGTTTTAAGGATTACCAACCTAGGTGTAATCAAATGTTTTCCTCGTATAAATATATACAAATTTCAGAAAATGAATTTTACTAAACATATAAATATATAATTAATTTATCAATTTAAATTAATGATGAGTACAGTAGGGAAAGTTTAGTAGAGATTTGTTGTATTTTTGAATTATTGTTTTAAAATTAGAAAACAGAAAGATTTGGAAAAATATTTGTGGGGATATGTGTAATTATTTTTTAATAATGTTTTTGGAAAAAATAGAAGTCACTCAACAGTAATGTATAAAAAAAATTGAAAAGAGCACGAATTTATGTAATTTGAAAAAATTGCATAATTCGATGTGACATGATCAGTTTACTAGTCAATTTACAAAGTTTTACGACTCGTTGACCTACCCATGACACAATACAAATGTTACTATCCATAAGAAATAGAGAGTCTTTTATACATTTCAGACATAGTTTTAGGATAAATTAATTTTCTAAATTTCGATTTAACGGTATAAGACTCTCCTATAGATTAATTTTATTTATCAACATATTCAACTAAAATTAATTTTCTGAATTTTAGTTTAACTATGAAAGTTCACATGAATCGTTATAATTCCAAGAAAAAAAAAATAAGAGAGTAAGAAACATTAAAAATTAAATTTTGTAAGAAGTAAGAAAGATAAACAAAATAAAAAATAAAATTTGATATCAAGACGCGTCTCATTTTAGTGGGTAATTTGAAAAAGCCAAGAGAGGGAAATAAGTTATATATTAATTAATTATGATGCATGACATCGATTGAGTGTACTGTCCTATCGCGTGGATGTATAGGAACGAAATTTTTTTTTTTCGAATTGAGAAACCAAGTTGATGCATACTGGCAAAGTTGAAATTGGTAAACATATTTTTCATCTACACGTTTCATAAGATTCACACTTTACTGCACATTCACATATTCCATAAGGCCCACAATTTATAAACACTTAATTTACTATCAAATGAGCTTTGAGTTAGGGATATATGGTGACTTATAGGGTGAGGCTAATGGTGGCAAAACCATGGGGATGTGGATCAGATAGCTACCAAATCCCCATGAATTGAGCGGGAGGGTACGGAAAGATGGGTGTGGGTTCGGACTACTAGGGTTATTAAGACTTAAGAGCATTTCCAGTATATTATATGAATTGTTTAAAATGCCGTATAAGTAGAAGTAGACATTGTTCAAGAAAATCATTCCTTAACGCAAATTGACAAGGGCTCCATCAAGCCGATTCAGGAAAGAAAAGTCGATATTGTCTAGATTTAGAAGCATTGCTAGATATGTTGACTCAACAAAATTTACCTTTCTAATAAAGTTTCATATCTCCCCGTGTAATTTAAATGTAATTTTGATTTTAATTTTGATATACTAAGACACCTAGATGTATAATTGTTGAATTATAAATTAAATTTATTGAAGACTAATTTTGAACTTGGATGTCTAACATCAATGGCGCGTGGATCGAAGTATTTTAGACTCTATTTGAACCCCATTTTGATAAGAAAATGTATTTTGAATTAATGATTTTTTGAAAATGTGTGGTTAAAAAACAAGTAAAAATAGTTTATGTGTAAAATTATTTTACGAAAAAATGTGTGGTTGAAATAAGTTTTGAAAAAAATGAGTTTTTAAAACAACGCGGGGACCAAACATTGAATTAATGTGCATACACATTATTTAAAAATTCATTTTTTTCAACTTATTTTCAATTATGCAAAAAATTCATTTTTTTCAACTTATTTTCAATTATGCATTCTTTCAATAAAATAATCTTGCACGTAAAAGCCAAACTTTTTTCATACCTCACAAATAAATATTTTTCAAAAAATTATTATTCTAAAACTCCTTTTTACTAAAAATGAGAGAGAAAGCATAACTGCATTAGAATAACTTTACCACCAAATAATATTCTAATGCATTTATTCCTCATTTCCCATTGCCCTAGAAATATTAAAAACCTCACTCCATCCACTAAAGTTCTCACTACTACTTTTGGTCCCAAAAAAAAAATAAAAAAAAAGGCTCACTACTACTGCTTTATTGTTATTCTTTCTCCCTCCTAGAAGAAACCTTTGTAATAAGGTAACTTAGGCCCGTATTTCCTTTTCATGAAACTAGGAATTTATTTTCCGTTTTCCATATTTTTACTTGTTTGATAGACAAAATTTTCTTGGCAAATGATTTTCCACTCAACCCCTTTTTCGGTCATTTTTCTTGGTTTTTGACTTTTTATATGCAACTTTTTCCTTTTCTTTAAAAAAAAAAAAAAGATTTTTTTTTGTCAAGGAAACAAATTTTATCTATGAAAAATAAAGCCAAACGGACATCAAAATATCCAAATTTTCAATATTTTTCAGGTGAAAAATTATACAAAATCAAACACAATTAATTGAAAATTACCAGTAAAACAAGTATTAGACAATTCAATTATCTGAAATTCATTTTCTTTTCACTCAAATTTTATTTTTACAATCAAACGGACCCTTAGTGCTCGTGTGATTCTTTCTCACTCTTGGTAACCTTTGCATCACTTTTATGAAGTTATTCTAGTGTTCAATCACACTTTTTTTTTTTTACAATATTCTTTGCTTTTTACCACATATTCTCAAAAATAATTATTTTTCAAAGAATCTATTCCATGGGAACACTTAATCCCTTTGTTGTTTAGCTAAATTTTTCATAACTAAAATCAACAATTAGTCACGATTCATAATTTTTATTAACTTTTTAACTACATATTTTATCATTTTTTATTAGAATATACTAAAAATTTGAAACAAATAGAGTCTTGGTAATATTTTAATTAATTAGACTAAATATATTCCTGATCCACATTATTTCAAAATATATTTTTTACTTTTTTTAATTATATATTTTTTAATAAAATAATATTATACGTAAATTCAAAATTTTTACTTATTTTTTAAATATATATTTTCCAACAAGGCATCAAAACTTTTATAGTGCAACAAAAGCAACTATTAATTATAAATTGTAACAAATGAAACTTCACCACTACATTTTGTCCACTTTTTTTCCCATTACCTTACAATTATTTAAACCTCCTTAGATTAATGTTATTCTTTGTCTCCTAAAAACCCTTGCAACAGCCTGCAAAATCTTGATCAACAATGGCGCCCATTGACCCCCATTCCTACACAGACTCCACCCACCCGCTGACAACCCACATCGCCCTCACCTTCTACTTCGATTTCCCCTCCTCCACCATTTTCACCTCCACTCTCATCTCCCTCCCCGCCCCTCACTCCGGGCCCTTTACCCTTGACACTCGTTCCCTCTCCATTTCTTCCGTCCTTGATCCAACCACTCGCAACCCACTTCCCTTCACCCTTGCCACCGCTATAGACCCGATTTTGGGTCAATCCGTTACGATAACACTGTCAAATCAGTCCCAGGTGTTGATATTGTCGAAAACTGCCCCTTCGTCATCAGCCCTTCAATGGCTTTCGCCACCGCAGACGTTTAACAAGTCTTTTCCTTTTGTGTATACACAATGCCAGTCAATTCATGCGCGGTCCATTTTCCCTTGTCAAGACACTCCTGCGGCGCGGGTTAGGTATACGGCGAAATTGAATGTCCCGCGGCACTTGTCTGCCGTTATGGCTGCAAAACACGTCGAGAGAAAGGACCCATTGGCGGGAGAGTCTCTGGGTGCGTGTGAGGATACTGTGTGGTGTGACGAAGGGAGAGTTGTGGAGGAGTTCGTGATGGAGCAGCCGGTGCCCCCATACTTGTTTGCATTTGCAGTAGGCGAGTTGGGATTCAGGGAGGTGGGCCCAAGGACTAGAGTGTATGCGGAGGCAGTCCCGCGTGTTTTGGACACTGCTTCCAGTGAGTTTGCTAGGACGGAGGAGATGATAAGGGTCGGGGAAAAGTTGTTTGGCCCTTATGATTGGGAGAGGTTTGATTTATTGGTTTTGCCTCCAAGCTTTCCCTATGGCGGGATGGAAAATCCGAGAATGGTGTTCTTGACCCCTACTGTGATCAAAGGGGACGCAACTGGTGCACAGGTTGTGGCTCATGAGCTCGCTCATAGCTGGACTGGGAATTTGATTACCAACAAGACTAATGATCACTTTTGGTTGAATGAGGTATGTTACTATATAACTGATTACTGATGGTGCGCTGTCCGTTATTTATAATTTATGTTTGTATTACTATTAATATGTAGATTAGTAATGAATATATCCAATTCTCTAATTTTTATAGGTGCCTGAAAGAAATGGAGCATTCTTTATAAAAGAGTTATCTGTTGGCTTTGATTTGATCAGTTTAATGATTTCATATCATAGTTTGGGATTGTTTTGATTGTTTCCCGTTTGTGTTTCATTTTATAAACTATTCTGAGTGTTCTGGTGTGATTAGCTTTCAAGGAGAGGTCACCTTTTGACTGATATTGATAATAAACAGTCATGCAATATCAACCTTGTATTAATTTGATTGTTTTAGCTGGTGTTATTGTATCCTGGTAGAGTTGATGTAGCTGATCAATATTAATATTTTTCAAATGGAAGCCGACTTGATGATGTAGTCATGCAGCAGTTAATTGATTACATATATTGTACTTGGGCATCCCTTAGCATGTGATGTCCATATCACAGCGATCTCGATATTATTTTCATTTATGAAACTTGTAGTTGCTGATTCTACAAACATTCTTTTCAAGAAAAAAAATCTCTAAGAGGATAACAAATTCATGCAGGACTGTCAAAACGAAAACGCAAATTGCACCGTTACTTTCGGGGTGTGTTCGTTAGAGATTAAAATCGAATTAAAATTGAAAAACTAGCCGTTATTGTTGACTTTTATTAGACGAGTGGGACCAATAACGACTATATTTTCAATTTTAATTGGCTTTTAAGCCCACCGAACAAGTCTTCAATGAACTCTTTAATGATTTACATTATTCTTGTTACTAAGAATGAAATGTTAGACATTTAAATGCTGAATAACGCAAAAAAAAAAGCCGCCTGTAGGATTTCTCCTTTTCTAATACAGTATATGCTGTTTTCACTTAAGTGTGTGCTAAGCGTTTTTCTGTCATCAGCTTGGAATGCATTATTTGAATGGTTGGAATTGTTGGATGTGTACGATTCATTTGAAAGATACTGTCGACATATGGACTAATTGATAATTTTCAGTGTGCACTTTTTGGATTATACCTAACACACAATTCCTGTATAAGGAGATGTGGAAGTTAACCTTCTTAGCGTTTATGACTTCTGCAATGAAGTTTAGATTTTTGGATTGAACTTTTCGTTTGTCTGAGACGATGATGGTTGAGAGTGAAGGATTAGAATTGAAACTGAAAGTGTATTTGAAAATGGATCAACTATCAAGTGAGATTATTTTAACATATGATTTCAAATGTAGAATTGTGCCTTACTTTGGTCAGAGACTGTTGAGAGGAAGAAAAGATATCGCTAGGCCTTTAGCTCTTTTTTTCTTCTTTGACTCCATTCATTTCTTTCCTTGGATATGTAGAATTCGTTGCAAGTTGCTTATATTCTTTCCGGTATATGTGCTACTAGGGTTTCACAACTTATGCAGAGCGGCGAATAGTTGAGGCTGTGCAAGGAGAGGACAGGGCTGCCCTGAACATTGGAATTGGTTGGAGAGGACTTGTTGAGGAAATGGAGCGGTTCAAGGACAACATGGAATTCACAAAACTGAAAACTAATCAGGAAGGTGTTGATCCAGATAATGTATATTCCCAAGTTCCCTATGAGAAAGGGTTCCAGTTTTTATGGCGCATTGAAAGACAGGTATGCTTATCCTTTCCCTCTGCTTCTTCTGCAGATTTGTTCTTATATATTTTCTAAGAATAGCTGAGCTGATGTTCGTTCTATTCAATGTGCAGATTGGAAGGCCTGTATTTGATGTGTTTCTTAAAAAGTATATCGCTACGTTTAAGTTCCAATCCATTGACACTGACACGTTTATTGATTTCCTGAAAGCAAATGTTCCTGGAATTGAGGATCAGATTGATTTACAATTATGGGTCGAGGGTACTGGCATACCTCCAGATGCAATGGAGCCAGTTTCCAACATTTACTCAAAGATTGTATCACTGGCTAATGAGATTCAGCTCGGTAGGATGCCGAAAGAGGATGAAGTTGCTGACTGGCACGGACAGGAATGGGAGCTCTACCTGGAAAACTTGCCTAAATCTGTTGAAGCTTCTCAAGTATTATTTTGATTCTTGTATTTTTGCATCGTCAGTTACTGGGATAGTCTTTATTTTTCTCTTCCTTCCCTTTCAGACGAAAATTCTTTGAGATATACCAGTCTGTTTTGGCTTTCTTTTTAAACATTATTTCTTGTATGCTGGCTTTTGCATCTGCTGGTGGTTGGAACTTTTGCTGGTAGAATTACGTCTTTACTTAGTTTGCAGAAGGTTGCTTGTTATCTTTGCGTAGCCGCATTCTGTTATCTGGGTCTAAATCCTTTTCTCAACAAAATGAGTAAAAAAAGAAAAATGTATCATATACTTGACCTGAGTGTTAAATAATCTTCTTTGATTTTCATTTCGTTTCTTAACACGCACACAAGCATATGAAGGTCAAGCTTAACATCATGGTTTGGTATGCAGGTGTCAGCTTTGGATGCTCGGTACAGGCTTTCAGAATCGAAAGATTACGAGGTCAAGGTGACTTTTCTTCAACTTGCTATTTCATCGAGGTGCAGAGATTACTATTTCGAGGTTGAGAAAACTCTGAAAGAAGTTGGAAGGATGAAGTATCTCCGCCCACTATATACAGCACTCGTCCAAGGCACTGGGAAGGAAGAAGATAAATTGTTTGCAAAAAGGGTGTTCTCTGAGGCTTGTGATTTTTATCACCCTATAGCTCGGGGTGTTGTTGAGGCCATCCTTGCCAAATTCTCGTAAAATACCTCTGTATATCTAGTTCAAACTTATTAGTCTTACCCTTGTTTGATTTGTGATTGCCCATTTTTGGGATCTATCTGGATCATGCATTTAGTTACTTGACCAGTTAATCTTGTTCGATGGATACTCGCTTGACATATGCTACTTTTAAGATGAGGGATTTTGGCTTATTCTTGGCCGAGTTATGTATGGGATGTGTCCAGGGTACCTGCCACATCTTTATTGCTCTTCTCGACCCATAGGACAGTCTCAAGATGGGGCTGGACAAGCCTATGGCCGAATTTATGATTGGATTAAACTTTTGAATCAATTCAAAATTTATCTAATGTACTTCTGGCCTGTGTGGGCTGGCGCTCGACTCAGCTGCCAGCAGGCTGGTCCAGCACCGGACCTTTCTTAATAGTTCAGAGATGCCCAAATTTGATTCTCCAAATAACAAAATTCCTAGTCAATGTTGGAGGAGAGGGTAAAGTACGCAAGATGAAGAAAATTACACACAACTGTTCCCACTTCTATGGTTCGTGTTGGAATCTGCAACAGAAGAAAAGACAAACTGCATATGTTCTTAGGTAAGTGAAAAGTGTGCTATAATGGAATTTGATAATTAGAAGAGTAATAAAAAGCGAGACAAATGCTATCTTTTAGTGAACTTGAGGTTTAATACGATTGTCTGGTATTGAATATTAAAAGAATCTTTTTTATTTTAATAATTGAATCCATCAAGTCTATGTTCCATTCTTGAGAAGAATTTATAAACGATTTAATTTATAAATAGATAAAAATGAGTGGTGAATAGTATTTGTGATTCCATCGAAAATGAAATTTAACCATTTATAAATTAGCTAAGAGGAGACTAAGTACATTTTTTTTTAAATAAGCGTGAATACAAAATCATGCATGGTTACTTCTCGTGCTAAGCTTTGTTATGCAACTCTCTCGATTTGCACAACTTGCGATAATCAGTATTGTGGAGATATTCGTTGTTGCAGTTCTATAAAAAAATTTGAACTTGGGTTAGTTCCAAAATGTTCAAGAGTAAAAGCATTTATCATAAAATGACAATCGATTTTTACTAGTGTGAGAGTCAACACATTTGACTTTAGCGAGCAGTGACAAATAAAAACAAGTGACAAGTGACATGGCCCTCGTTCGAGTTCATGAATCAAATCATAGTTCCTAACCCAAATCAACTAAACCAAACATCTAAACCACTTTAATCAAGAGTTTAGGTTTTGCACAATACTAACTTCATAATAATCAACTCCATTTCTTACTATAGAATACTTTAAATCTATAAAAACCCATTTACAATCCAAATCTTTATCCATCAAACTATCTTTATAATTCGTACTTCCCCCTTTCTTATACTTGTTCATTCCATAAATGGCCAAACCAATTATTTGCTTATTTTTGCTAGCCATCACTTTTGGATGTGCCAATGCAACAAGAATCTTTGATGAAGTAACCCAACAAATCCCACTCCCTGCACCCAATGTGCCTCAACCATCTAATCAAACGGAGCCCGATAATCCCGATATAGCACCACCACTCGTAGCGGCTCCTGTCACCGCCGGCGCCACCACCACCACGGTTAGCACTCGCGTGCCTACAGAACCAGATGCTCCTGTGATCCCCCCTGTGGC
>CAIGRK010188839.1:0-10142 GCA_903798315.1 Fraxinus greggii | reverse complement strand
TTACTACATAATTCTTATTATAAGAATTTCATAACGCTTCCGCACCAATGCTTATCATAAATTCAATCAAAAAAATTATCTGTAACGAATCAACATTGACACAGTATTGAGTACATTTTGTTTACCTTCCCATTATATATAACATCAAAACGACAGCCAGTTCCAATCGAGGGAGTTTGTCCCCATGCCAATGCCTCAAGACTCCCTTGAAGACCATCTGTTTGTCCAGTCTTCGCAGCTTTAACGAAGCAATCACTAGGATTCTGTGACAAAATCAGAAGTGCAGAAAACATGAGCAACATAATTTCCTCCAATGTGATAAACAATAATGGAGAACAAATAGAGGCTATAGCTTTATATGATTTCAAACCAGAAAGCATGCTTGTGAAAAGGGCGAAGAAATGGAAGTCTCCTTCCTTTGCTGTGTAAGTCCTTTGGCATTTAAGGCCACAAATTCCCCTGTAGCCGAAAGACAATTAGCGGTGACAACTAAATGATCCGGAAGGATGGTCTTGCCAGTATCACAGATTGCAGAATTCAAACTCTGCATTTGAAGATGCATTATCAGATTCATTGCTTGTTTGGGAGTTCTTAAATTAAAATTTAAGCAGCAGGTCACACATTGTGTGGATAAAAAGTAAGTTGCGAGCCCATATAATGTGTGGATAAAAAGCGTGTTTGACCGGCCTAAATTGCCAAACATGTAATCAATGAAATGCCCATGTGCAATTAAAAGGAATGTGGGTAAGAAAGAAAACTCACATCGACAAAGTACATCCATGCTACATCTATCCCATAGAACTGACTGATGTCATGAATATCATCCGGATGACTGCGCTCCCAATCAATAATATTTCTTATTCGGTAGCACTTATCGTTGAGGATGCTCCAAAATTTAGTCCTATCACAGTGTTCTGACATGAAAATACGCAAATAAACTTCACCTGAAGAGCCCTTCGGAAATCTTGAACGATTTGGTCTCTCTTTCCATAAGATATCAACCTTCTTGAATTCGGGGAATCCTAAATAACAAGTTGGAAAGATTGAAATACCTGTGAGGGTTCCTCTTACATGGCACCATCTGTTTGTAGAACTTAAATATTTTCTATAAAAGTATATACAAAAATTAAGAAGAAAACTGAAGTCCCTCCATATGATACCTTGTACTTCTCTTCCTAATTTCTAAATTCCTCCATGTTCAAGATTTTCCACAATAAAAAACTTAGAAAATTTTCAAGTCAATCAAATATATTTATCTTTGTACACGTTACTCCAACCTCCAAGTTATGTCCCAAGCAGGACGGACAGAAAGCTACCTGGCCTAGGAAGTATCTTCATAAATTAGAAATCTGGAAGATGATTTATAAACTGTTAATTGGTCCGAGTCCTAAATGTATCCTGGCAAACTATTTCAAAAGGCGCGCACACACACACACACACACAAAAGCTGTCTCTTAATTTGTCTATTACTTTCAGAAACCGCTTCCAATTTCCTTCTAATTTGTAATGAATTTCAAAATATAGTCGGCAATAGTCGTACAGATAAATCAGGTGGATATGGTATGTGTCTTTCAAAGTTTCCCACCCTTCCTGTTCATAGGTTGCGATTAAGGACATTGCAGGTGCACCTTTTCTAGCCAAACAAAAAGAAAAATTCCACTTAACAAGCAACCTTTAAGGTAGTAAAAAATAACCCAATTCTAATAAAGGAAGTCTTTCAGAATGAAAACTATACAAATCAATAGATGTAACAGATAACATCAGAAGAAACAAGAAGTTATCATGTTTGATATATATCAGGACAATCAAAAATAGATATTTGGGAGTCAATTTGATGGAATTACTACTTAATTTGGTTAATGACGATTGTTGTAGGATAAACTCGAATATGGATGGCTATTGATGAAAAGAAGTAAAAATAAGCCAAAGAGGGCAAAAAAAGAAGAGTTGTAAGGTCTAGGGACCAAATTGTAAATTTTCAAAAGTTGATTCAGATCACGAATGGACAATTACATGGATCAAATTGGATGAAATTGGGAGTTAAATTACTCGTGGAAAACACAAAAGAGGATCCAAGATGAAAAGATGAAGAAATCATAGACCAAAGTGGAGATAGAACAAAAGTACTACCTTGTGATAGAAAGGTCAGTCCAAATAATTCAAGTTAGGTAATCGCATGGATCAAATCGTCAGCAAAAATTTCGTTTCCTTTAAGTCCAACTCTTTATGAAACGCAATTATACCACATTTTTAACTACTTAGAGGCACAATTTCAGGAGACAAAGCATTAGAGAGAACAAGAGGCAAGAAACAAGAATTCTTCATTGTAATATACAAATTGAAGATTATTTCTTGGGTTTTGAGCAAAGAAGAAAAGGGTGTAACATGAATTTGTCCAAGAAAGATTAAAGAGATTCAAGAACTCGTGGCTTTTCCTCTTTTTCTTCATACATCTAAAATTCGGGTGATGTATCCTAATTCAAGCATGAATTCTTTTAATTTTGTAATGCTCAACTAAACTTTTAGTCATAAGGACTTAGATGAACCCATTGTTATTAAGTTCTAATATTAATTTCAAGATTTCAAGACTTCAACATTAAATATTGTTTATCTTAAATGTTATTATAATGTTTAATGCTTTCAATTAATTAACTAATAATTGAATTGATGTATAATCTTTATTTTATTCGAGAGAAAGAATAAGAAATATAGCATGTGATAACAATCACTGTAAGGTCCATATTGAATAGAGATATATTGTTATGCCTTGCATGATTGAATTGATGTTCTTCTGTTCTAATGCATCGTTGCATGTTCGCATATTTTATAAAAAATATTGGAAAGTCACGTGTGAGGATAGATTTAATTCTACTCAAAAAATTATTGAACAAAATAGGAACAATTGACGTCGAGGTTAAATAAATGTCATTGTCTTGAGTTGTGTTAAAACGAATTAATAAAGGGGGGTTCAATGTCTTAGTCCTTGTTTTTAATTGACTTTTCAAACGCTTCTAAGTTGCTCGTTAGATTAGTTTAGATAGCTAGTTATAAAAATCAATCAATCACAATTTGTTTATTCGATTAGAGTTAGTATTAATTAAAAGTAGATTAAGTACTTGGTCTTCGAGGAACGATATCTTATTCATATTTTATTACTTGGCTACGATACCAAGAACTTGCGGATTTTAGCAATCGGATACAAACCTTTTATAACGGTTTGAAGAAGGGCCGGTATAACCATTTCACGAAGAGTACCCAGTTCTACTTCCAAATTACCGGCGCTTTCAGTTAATGCAACTGTGATGCAAATTTTTGTGCCAGTTCCATATTTCAGGTCAGCTTCGGAACAGCCCCTGCCAATTGAGCGCCAAGATCAGAAGTATGTGATAGGCTAAAACAAAGAAAATTACCGGATAAATAAAGGACTACTGTCAAGCAACTCTTAAGACTTATTCTCTCTTTTTTCTTTATATACGGAAAATTTCCTCAGCATATGGAAGACATGTTGCAACTAATACAGATGGGCCTTTTTGCCAGAAGCGTCTTACTTGCTTATTATCTTCAAGTTTGGCATTTTTGCTTTAACTCTAGCAGCATCATACTTCATATAAAGAGCATCAATAACATTACGCAACTTCAGCCGTTTCTTCTTTGCAACTTCCTGAAAGAACACAAATACTTGAGAATGCAACCCATGGACACCAAAAGTAAAACGTATTTAATTTAAATGTACCTTGTCTATGTGAAAATGACAAACCCGCGTACTAATGTAGGTCTGGGAGGACAAGCTTAGAGTCGACAGAGAAATAAATAAGAGATCATTTCAAATATTCAAATAATACTTGATAAATATGAATACCAAAAATATTAAAATAGAAGGCTCAAAAAGTAGATAGGCAAAACTTACAATATTGCTACTTCTGAGACTACATCAGAAAATAGAACTCTCTCCAAATGATCCTTGACTTCTAAAGCTCCATATTCAAAACCATTTGCCCATCTTCCAAGTCTTCTGGACAAAAAAAGTGATGAACTTTTATCACCAGTGCTCTTCTTTACACCACATTCCAAGACTTTCTGCATGTTTAAATTGGAATAGGCAAGATTTTGTCAGGCATTCTCAACAGAAAACTAAATAGAAACGTAGTTAGTCAACTCTCAATTCTCCAAGCACTTGATGAAGTTTCAGCAAACATATATGCATAAAGAAGCTCATGAGATTACATTAAGTGATAAATAGTGCATTTGGCCTACACAGTATACTTGCACAATGCAAAAAACAGAAGTATAGCCAGAGTTGTGCTGGAGAGAGAACCTTTAGAGCTAACAGAGGTGATGGTTCAAATGCACTGACTGGTTGATCCAAAGCACTGTATGCAGCCTCTGAAATGGCACAAGCTGCCAATGAACCAACAGTATGACCACCCGGCGAATTACAAGCATACAGCCTCTCATTCGAGGTATCAAGAGCATCACTATGGGTAGTAGAAACGGCATCAGAACCATAGGAGAACTGAACAATTTGATTCCCATAAGAATTTCTAACAGTTCCATCATATCCAGTGACTAAATCACGCATGAAAAACATGAGCCTACGAGTTATAGTCCCAGAAACATCAGCATGCCCACTAAAAGAACTGTCACGTGTTGTCAATGAATGTGCAAAGCACTCCAAAGGATTTAAGCCCATTCGGAAAGAATTTGCAACTACAGTACATGGGATATACAACTCAGAACATTCTTGGATTCCATGGGATTTCTGAACAGCACAATGGTTCTTTTGGTTGTTCCATGAAGCACAAGAGAGCTGATCAGGGATTCGAAACGATAATGAAACCAAAGAATGTTGCAACCCTAGGCACATGCTATGTTGGACTAACTTTTGCACGTTCCCTTTGCTACCAGCATTCAACATTGCCAGAAATGAATTATCACTGCTTCCATATTGATAAACCAAGTTCTGAATATCCCGAAAGACATGCTTGAAAGCAGAAATGGAAGTTTGACTAAGTGCTGCTGACTTCTGCTGTGCAATAGACAAGTATTTCTTACCAAAACTCACAGCGTTTTCATTCTCTTCGGAGCTTTCAACAAGGAAATCTTTGTTATAACTCACCATAAGCAACCTTATATATGATAGCCTCTCTGCTTCTTGCAAACCACACGAGACTTCGTCAATAAGATTCTTCTGAGAGTATGGATCAGAAGAAAGGCAGAGGTCTGCCAATGAAACACTCAATCCCCTCTTTGACAACCACTCACAAAGAACTTCCTGCGCAGCAAACAGGAAGTCAAGAGTTTCATATCGGCGATATCTGATAAGACAGTTGAACAGGTTATCTTTACTATCACGTAGCCATGAAGAACCGTTAGGAGATGTTATAAGCTCCCCTCTACTGATATGGACATTGTTAGACGGATAAACAAATTCAAAATCTGAAGGTAAAAGCGAGCTAAATAATTGTTTTCCAGTCCACAAAGAAGTCTCCGATGAAGCTGATTCTGGCAATTGCAACTGATGATGACAAAACATTTGCAGCTGCTGCATTTCAGATTTATTCAGAAAAATCCCATCCTCGAGAATTAAATGTGCTGCAGTTAAACTATCATGACTAAGCGACAAGAGGTTATGACCACTCTGTCCATTGATCAGTTGTTTATCCAGACCAACAAGTTCATTTAACTCTACTCTAGAATCTACTGATTGAGGAACATAACCATGAAGACAATCTCCATCAAAGTCTCCTCGAAGTGGGGAACAAATAATAGGATTGACAGAGAAGACCGATTTTGTTGGAAGAATTTTGACATATACAGCTATAAGGGAATGCTGGTGAATAGACGGAGGCCTATTAATCAACAAAATATCTCCATCAATGAGAGGCCGGTATATAATATCTCCTCCCTCCAGTGAGTACTTGGACCTAATACAAAGTTTCTTACCATTTCTAAGAACAGAAATTTCACCCTTTTGATAAAGCATAAAATCGCAGCAAGGTTCTAGTCTATCCCAATTCCACACATTTAAATGGTCTTGTACCAACAGGTTCCCTGCAATTTGAACTGGCACGCCAATTTCATCCACTTTTATACGGGAATCCCCAACGACCACCATGCGGAAAGCATGATTTGTCCGTTTTCCAAGTAGAAGTTCTTTTATGTGTTTCAGACCAGATGTATTGGAAGCATCACTTGTTGATTTATTTTCAGAATATATCCGATGCATGGGTGACAATTTTTCAGCTCGTATCTGCAGCAAAAGAAGTTCAAAAACATAAATAATTTCTTTGAAAAGGGATGGGAGTGTGCTGAGAGAAGACAAAGAAGACGATCAATATTCTTGCCTTGGAAATTTTATAACGGTCAAGAACACGAGCACCCAATTCATTTGGTGTACCTCTGAAATCAAGCAGCTTTCTATACATCCTTGTACTTTCATCCTAAGAGGTTACCCCAAAAATAGCATGAAATTACTAAGAAATATAAAAGAGTGGAACAAAACAATGGAGTTTTCCAATTGTACAAGAGCAGGTGGAGAGTTATAATTCACTTACCAAAGTTATACGATGCCCAAATTCTCTCACTCGATGACTATTTGGAGTCACAAGCATAGAGCTGAGAAAGATTGAATTTTTCCTTCTGAGAACTGCTTGAAGAATTGTTGGGCTAACATCTTTCAAGATGCTATAAACCTTAAAAATTAAAATGAAAACATTAATATAAATTACTAAGATGGAATGAAATACTCTGTCATATAAAGAGTAGAAACATCTTGCAAATTATGCGGAAAAATTATGCTAAATATTTAATTGGCTAATTCACCAGCAGGAAGTGGCTGTCAGGTCAAATTTCATGTAGGACAGTGCTTAATTGGTTTCTTCAAATATGCCTAATTTGAGGTCCAGTGCACTCAGTTCTCACAGAGTCACAGTACAAAAACACCAAGTGTAAGTAAGATGCATCTAGTGTTGATATTTATGCAAATGTGGAGCCATCAAACATTAGCTAGGATTCCCTGTTTCATCACAAACATCGCCACATTACAAAAAATTCCAGACATGACATTTATTGAATGGTCCTAGCAATCACAGAATTGAGATGTCCACCTTTTGGAAAGAAATTAATATAACCATGATTTGAGCATATGCAGGATGATGCTGAAGTGGCCAAGAAGGCCACCGTATAAGAAAGATATAGAAAAGATCCATGTGTTCGAAAACAAGGCCAAAATCGTTATTGGAGAGACAGACAGAAAGTCAAGCAGGAGGGGTAATTTCCTTGTCTTTTTGAATTTTATTAATTGTAAGAAAGAATTATAAAGACGAAGGTAAAAGAGTTCTGGATTAGCAAGATTAAAAACAACAAGAAAGATCGGTTCTTTTGGATCCTTACTTTGTTCGAACAAGAACAGAGAGAATCCGCTGATTCCTCTAATGCATTTCTAGACAGAATGTTCTGATTATTAAGAGAATCTGATCCGGAAATAAATTGAAGTATTTATTGGAAAATTATAAAACTAGGAATTAAAAGCCCAAGTTAGAGGACAAGGATTCTTCAACTACAGTAGTGAGAAATAGAAACTAATCAATCAAAAAGTTCCTCTGATCCCTAAGCTCTCATACCCATGTAGAGAACATGAAATCAAACCATCCACAGCAAATGAGATAGAAAGATAGCTATCATACAAAATTCTGTTATTCCTCCCAATCCAAATAAACCATGTGGCAGCCACATAGCATACCTAAAAGGAATAATGCTACTGCAGAAATCCCATAAATTCAACAAGAAAGTTAAGTGTTCATTGGGATGCAGTATAAAAAATAATTATTGCACTCAGCAAAACACCAGCCCTAAACGAGTAATTCAACTCTAGCAGCTAAAGACAGTAGTTTTCATTTTTTTTCTGTTAGTGAAGATTGATATGCCTTCACTTCATATTTCGTGGGCATTGTCAACTTACAAGGAGCTTATTCTTTTAAGCAGCTATTTCTACCTGTTACTAGTAACTAAAAATTATGACTACAAGAAAATATTATTGTAAAATTACCTATTGATGTTCTCTGCTCAGACAATTTAATGTACAATTTTTCTGTAATTTTAAATGAGATTTAACATATTCCTTCATCTCCTACTTATAGGCATGTGATTAATACTTCCTCCTTACCGAAAAACTACACAGAAAGAATACTCCAGAAGCCCTAACTATTTGACTTGTATAAATTATCATACTCCGACCATTCTTTTCCACACAATTCTCACACATTTTGATGACACAAGGACATATTGATTAAATTTAAGTATTAACAAAAATAAGTTCAACAAAGAAATTTAACCTCTATTTAACTTTATTCTAATAATTTTCTTGACTAAATTGAAGACAAAACATCAAATTTGCATTCTCGTATAGATACGTTCCACAAGGGTAGCACACATTTTGCTTGTTTGTAATTAATTATCATAGAAATACATTATAACAAACCCTAATACCAATATTTAGCAGTTGTACTCCCATTTTAGTTCCATTCACATTCCTTACTTTTGATGCTGACAGATTTTGCCATAAAAGGAAATATGGATTAAAAAAAAAAATTAAAACCATGCAATCTAAGAAGAATAGCATTCTGGAAATATCTTATTATTGAAAATATAGGAAGTGTCTGGACAAGAAAATGTCACATAAATACAACAATAAAAAAGGATATAGTTTAGTTTAAAACAAGTTAAGAATAGATATGAACACTGCTAAGCTAGAAGCATATGACAGAAGCATATGACAGACAGCACAGAGACCAGGACAGGATTGGTTTAAGCTGCCTATTGGATGGAAACATAATATCAGAAGACCTAACTAATTAGAACTAATCAGGATCCACCATTTTAAGAAACCTTGTTTCCGTATAAATCAACAGAAAAAATAACGTTCTATCTAGTCTTCATCGACAAAAAATTTCAGCATCCACCATATAAAAATATGAAATTTCACATTCATGTTGTCAGTAAAAATTATGTAATGGCTGCGTTCACATACATGACTTTCAGTTGATCATATCATTGTAGCAGGTGCTTTTTGAAGAAAGGACATCATAGCTAAAGAAAAGGCATACCTAGGGTAAAGGAGTTCATTGTGGCAGTTTCAGAGCAATGCAAAACAGAGAAACTATATTACAAGTGCAACAGAAATGAGAAATAATTGAAAGAACAAAAAACCAACAAGTGCACTTATTGAAATGTATAGATCATAAAGCAACTAAACAAAAAGAAGAGGTGCAAATCCAGGTAGGAGAGGGTGATCGTAGCAGGCTAAGTGGCTCGGACTCGGGTACGGGTACATATTTAAGTGTCGGATCTTTTATTTTTTAAAATGGAGGATACGGGGACATGACTAAAAAGAGTCCAAATTTCGGACACGGGTACGTGAGTACGTCTTTAAAACTTCAATTAATTTTTTTTGTTATTTTTTTCCCAAAAAATCATATGTGAAATTAATCAAAAATATTATTTGATTATTTCTATTTTGTCAAGTTTTGAAAAAATATTAATTTCAAAAAATCCTGTTAAATTTTTTCAACAAATTTATGTATGTTGATTTTATAATTATCTGTCAATCAATTTGGCCAAAAAAAAAAAATCATATTTTAAAATTTTTTTAAAATTTTGTAACAACATTAATTGTGACATTTTTTAAAACTAAAAAGATCATATCTAGATCAAAAGAATTAAAAGCATAATTAAGAAATAATAAACATTGTGTAATTTGCTCAACCAATAAGGTTGTAAAATTCGAAGAAAAAGATAAATAAATCCAACCAATAAGGCAGTAAGACTATAAATATAATTCAACCACAATGGATAAATTTTTTTTAAACAAAAAAATGAAAAAAAAGGCAATGTTCTTAAAAAAAAAATAGCAATGTTTTAAATCCCAAGGCCCAAAACTTAAAACAAAAACCAGGCCCGTGTCAAGGACCGCAGTTTGCCTAACTTCGACCGCATATTGTAAATATTAGTTCAAGTTTGAATTGTAATTTTCATTCCTTGTAATAGTTATTTCCATCGTAAAATAACTCTGATATTGGTAAACGTTTAATATGATTCTTCGTCATTTAAACGTCTACTCATAGGTTTTTGTTCCGAATGCTATT
>CAIGRK010188744.1:0-12211 GCA_903798315.1 Fraxinus greggii | reverse complement strand
ATGAGCATTCCAAAGTAACATGGTAGACCGCCAAGAAATAGGTTCAGGAAGTCTAACCCCAGATAATTTTCTAAAATATTGCCATGCTTGAAGAGCAGTAGAACTAGTTACGAAAACATGATCTATTGTTTCTACATGACCTTGTGAACAGCATTGACACTTGGAGACAATAGGAACCCCGCAACGCCAAACCACTTCATCTACAGGAATCACATTATGCTAAAGGCGCCAACAAAAAATTGAAATTTTTGGAGGCATGGTAGAGTTCCAAATTATCTTAAATGGTAGAGTAGAAGGTCTAGTAGTTCTGATAAGAGAACAAGCTGAGCTTGTAGAAAATAAACCAGTGCTGCAAGGGCACCAAATTAATTCATCTATACCGCTGTGCAGTGGGACTTGCGAATGTTGGATTTCTTCCACTAAAGCCGAACTACCTAGTGAAAAAATCTTATCTTGGTTCCATTTGCCATTTAAAACTACATCATGAAGTTTTAAATTTGGGGTGTTAATAGTCCAACCAAGTGTAGCCAAAGCACCCGTACCCCTCCAATTGTCGTACCAAAATAGAGCGCGACCATCGCAGATTAGCCATTTGCTATGTTCTATAATAAATGGAAAAAGATGTGAAATATGCTTCCAAAGTGATGAATCTTTAATACTAGTAAGAATATTGGCTAAGTCTAGATAATGACTGAGATACTTTTGTCTCATTAAATCTGTCCAAAGAGTGTGTGATGTAATTATTCTCCATGCCATTTTACACTGAAGCGACTGGATCACATCAAAAAGATTACGAATACCCAAACCTCCTTCCTTTTGGGGATAACAGATGTTCATCCAAAAAATCCAATGACGTTTAAAACCATCGTCTGATTCCCCCAAAAAAATTGGCAAAAAGAGTATCAATCTCTTTAACCACTTTTATGGGAGGTGTGATCACGTAAAATAAATAGATAGGTATAGAATTTAATTCTAGCTTGATTAAGGTGAGGTTTCCACCCATGGATCAAAGTTTACATTTCCATCCCGCTAATTTTTTCCTGATCTTATCAAGCATGGGGCCAAACATTGAAGAAACATGTTTCTTGTAATGAAGAGGTGCTCTAAGATAAGTAAAAGGGATGGAACTTTCTCTGAATCTTGTTGTATGCAATGATACGCTTTCTAGAGGTTACAACTCGTTTGTGGACTATAATAGAACTCTTACCCACATTAATTAACTGCCCAGAAACTGCTTCATAAATACGAAGAAATCTCATTAAATTATTAAGGCTACGTCGAGTGCCATTAGTAAACACCAAGAAATCATCTGCATAGAGAAGATGTGATATAGGAGAACATATAGGAGGAACCTGATAAGGAGCTGTTCTGCCATCTTCCAAAAGCTTTGTTAGACCACCTACTAAGTGGCTCTTCACTGAGGATGAATAGCAATGGAGATAATGGGTCGCCTTGCCTGAGTCCCCGAGATGGAGTGAAAAAACCAGCTAATATACCATTAATTTTAACTGAGAATCGTAGAGAAGAAATAGCCCCAAGTATCTGCAAATCCAAACGCCTTCAACACTTCTAACTAGTCCCAAGAGACCCTGTCGAAAGCCTTTGCCATGTCTACTTTCATTATCACATTGGCACCTCAGGAATGCTTATTTAGATTATGAACTAACTCTTGAGCCAGTACAACATTTTCAGAGAGATCATCTTACTAATAACAAAGCCACCTTGATTCATTAAAATTAATTTAGGTAAAACCAAAATCAACAGGTTGGCGAAGAATTTCAAAATAATTTTGTAGAATACCTGACATAAACTTATAGGTCTATAATCCTGAAACGTTTTGGGATCATCTGATTTAGGCACCAAAGCAATGTGGAAGCCCCCACAGCATCTTTCAGTTCTTTTCCCTTAAAAGATTCTCGAACTGCCTGTACTATATCTTCAGCAACCACAGGCCAAGTGTGGATAAAAATAGATGAAGTAAAACCATCAGGTCCCGGAGCAGAATCTTCAGGTATAGCCTTAACTGCAGCTAGAACTTCTGCCTCAGTAACTTCCTTCAAGAGCATGTCATTATCAGAATTAGTGACTAATCTTGGTATAAGAGAAGGCATCTCCCTATATTCTGTTGTAGTATTTCCCTCGGCACTGAGATGATTTTTAAAGAAGTCAATAGTAGCTTCTTTCATTGCATCTTGGTCAGTGAGAACACCGACATCAGAATTAATACTATAAATCATAGCTTTCGATCTCTTTTGCCTAGCAGTAGTGTGAAAGAATGTTGTGTTCTTATCCCTACTTGACAACCACTTAACCCGAGACTGTTGCCATTTATAAATCTCCTCTTGCAGCAATGGTCTATCTAACTCACCTTTTAGAGCAGTGACATTAGCATCCAAAGTGTGATCAGTTTGAATGTTGTTCTCTAGTATAAGGATTTTATCACGCATATCGTTGATTTGCTGAAAAATATTCCCAATGACAACTTTGTTCCAGAGTTTTAAGTTTGCATTTAATCTCTTCAATTTATAAGAAACCCGAGCTATACCAAAAAGAAAGCAAGGTCTCGTCCAGGATTCTGTCACCATAGGAAGAAAAGCAGAATGTTGAAGCCACATCTTTTGAAATCTAAAACTCACAAGCCCCCAATTATTATCTCCTTCTGTGCAGATTAGAAGGGGTGCATGATCAGAATGGTTACACTCAAGGTGTATCACCATAGAGTCTGGAAAAGCAACCATCCAATTATGATTGACAAGAGCCCTATCAAGCCATTCCCATAATAATGAGCCATTCCTGTTACGATGCCAAGTAAACCGAGAGCCTGTGAAAGGAACATCATACAACGCATTTATATTAATAAACTGCACAAAATCTTGCTTACCAGCTCGCACAACTGGACCCCCTCCAAGTTTTTCTTCATCAGCTTTCACGATATTAAAATCCCCATCCAACATTACAGGTAAATTAGTAAACAAAATTGGCGTAAGGGAGGACCAAAGAGATCTCCGCAGCAAATAATCGCACTTAGCATAAACCACCACCAACACCACATTGACTCCCTTCCAATTCAAAATGACTGCTAGAAATTGATTTGTAGATTCTAACAAGGTAAAACTGTGGTTAGCCGAAAAACACAGCCAAACCTTTCCTCTTTCGCTTTCATTAGAACAAACTTGGGAGAGGCCAAGCTTTTTGGCAAAATGAGGAGCCTGATTAAATGGTAACATAGGTTCAAGAATGGCCAGAAAAGATATATTGTACTTACAAAAAATTAATTTAAGTTAGCAGGTTGTTGTAGCATTACCTATCCCCTTGCATGCCAAACTAGAAATGCACTCATCAGATATTTTGTTGAGGAGTATCTCTGACCAGTAGGTCAGAGATATAACAAAGCTTCCTATTGCGTCTATTATTGGCTCTGATAACTAGTGTATCAGAGTCAGAGTGGTAAATTTCATCCCTTTCAGGTCGTAAATGTTGATCTCCACCAGTCGGCCATGGGGCCTTCAAATTTAAAGTATCAACTAATGAATCAAAGGAGTTACCTATAGCAATGCTATCAATTTCTCGAGTGGGAATCATGCTCTGACGTGAGGCCAAAGACCTCCTTTTTACTGGAAGAAAATCCCCATCTAGAGAAGTTTTTGGTTCTACAATTACTGTTTCCTCTCTTGAATCACTATTGAAGCTCATATCTCATGTGTTATTACCGCTTGCATTATTAACCTTAATCTGGTTTTGCTCTTCAATAATTGGATCATTCTCTGGAAGTATCATATTTTCATGTCTTTCATTATTCACAACAAATTCCTTTGTCGTGGGGCGCCATCCAGATTTTGAATATTGTCAGATGCAATCGGATGTTCCGGACTCACTACAACAATAACATCCTTTCCATTATCATTTGTAGCTTTCGACTTCTGTTCCTTTTCTTCCTCTGCTTCAGTATCCACTTTCAAATCACTCATTTTATCAGGCAGGATAGAGGTACTATTCATAGAATCTTTTTGTTTGGAGGCTAACACATTGTAATGTTGTTTGTTCAATCGAATGCAATCAACCTTCTCATGGCCATGAAGTCTACAATGCACACAGCACTTAGGAGATCTCTCATATACCATCTCTTGCCAGAACCCTTCACCACTATCTAAACCAATCCAGATAACATCCTCCCTTGCAACCGAAATATTGATTTCAACACATACTCTAGCGTAACTTGGTCTTGTAAAAGTGATTGTTGGGAGATCTGTGTCCAAATATTTACCAAGCGGTTTCACAATGGCTTACAAATAAGAAGGTATGCAGAAATTTAATGGTAAAAGGGGCAATCTAATCCAAACCGGAGTAACTTGGGACTCCTCAGTTGTGTTAAAATCTCTTGACCATTTGAATAGCCTAAATAGTGAACCTTCAATAGAGTGTGAGTCACTCGTCCAGGTTTTTGAGAAGTCATCTGCATTTTGAAGCTTTATTAGAACATGGCACCTATCGATGAGACTGACAATTGGAATAGCCGACATCCCCCATTTGGTGCTAATATGGTGTTGAATAACATCCATTCGAGGGCGAGATTTTGAGACTTTTGCAATAAGAGCATATTGCAAGGGAGCTTCAGATCGCTGTAATTCAAGTGGGGAAAATACCACAGCATGTTTCCCTTCCTTCCATTGTGGCTGTCTTACTGAAACAGCAACATCTATCACAGGTATAGAGGCGAGGTCATGGCATATTAAGGAAGAAGATACAGCATCGGCATATGAGGTTGGGAGAGCAGGAGACGGGATGTGATTATTCAAATTGGGAGGTGTAGGATCCTTTCTATGGCCGGGTGGCTCAGCCATGATGGCTGTCTTAGTGAATCAAGTTGACTTCAATCATTTGCACAATATATTTTAGTTTTAGCATATCTCCAATCCAACTTCAAAATGAAGTAAAACGTCATTTTGATATAGAAATGATGCTTCAATCAGACTTCAAATTATTTATAGTACAACAATTTTAATTTCTATTATATTTTTTATCAATGATGGTTCATTAATATTCATTGATTTAGACTCGTTCCCCCCTCTGAACTACGAAAAAAAAGAGAGGGCCCCGAAAGCCCCCAAACCAAGAAGGGAGTCTTTGTATGCATCCAAAGCTCATAAATCATAATTATTCTTCTTTCAATTATCTATGAAATTATATTTGTTGTATGGTGAAGGCAAAAGGTAGAAAAAAAGGAAGAAGAAGAAGAATCTTCTACCTTTCAATGAGAACATCAAATTGGGAAAAAAATTCCTAATATTCTCGAGTTTGAAACTCAACACTCCCATATCACTATTTAATGTATAAGTGTATATCTTAGTTCCAAATATTTAATACCTATGTCAACTAAACAGTGACACGGAGTATTGAATATTCAATATTTCAGGGGTACTAGAATTTTTTTTCAAAATAATAAACTGCGACGAGTAAAGGAAGATATCTTCCATGCTACGGAAACTAATGGAATGACCAAAGAGGTTAGGTGACTAATAGTGAACAATAGAAAAGTTGAGTAACTGTTTGCAAGCAAGCGAGTAAGTTGAGTGACCAAAACCAGGTTTAAACCTACCAAATTAGCATACAAAAATGTTAAATGTACACTCCAAGTATACATTTACTTTGACATTTGTTGTGTTGTTAAAAAAAAAATTGAGGGAAAATTGTTTACTTTTTTAAACTGTTCAATGGTGTATTACCACGTGATAAAGTGTAAATTATGATGTAAATAATAATGTACATGTATAATCATCTTGAGTTATGAATGTCATTATTTTGCCAGTTAGATATGTCAATAAAATCTTAATATGAATAATTATAACTTTCTTGAAGAAAGTACTTCATAAAGCAAAAAATGTGACCAATTGGTCCGAGTTGATTTTTATCCAAATAGAACTTGGATTGAGGCCTTGGTGAACAAAAAATCTCGCTGGGCCAAGCTACATTTCTAGCCCGTTATCTGTTTATCATGAGATTTCACCCATATTTTCTTTAATAAAAGGGGGACAGTATTTCTATGTACTATCTGTAATTTCAGACAGAATTTACTGAAGAATAATGGAACTAGTGTAATTATTTTGTGCGTAAGTATTACAATTGAAATGAAATTACTTATAGAGTTACAGATGATCGTAACAAAAAAGAAACTATTTTAATTATGCAATCAAGTTAGGGAGGAAATAATCTTAAACACATCTAGAGAATATATGACACTATCAAAAAAGAATCTAAAAGGCTGTTTTTAATCACATCCAAGCATCTTCTACTTAGATTTAGTACAATCCACTTGCTGATTCAACATCTTGCACCTTGCCACTGCTTGCAAGTTTTGAATATTCTAATCCTGATGGTTTTCACTCGTTTCTACTGTCAAAATTTTAAATAGCAAGAAATTAAATATTCTATGTTACGATTGAACTCTATATGTTTTGCTAGTGATACATAGGAGTGTACCTAAGGGGTTACATCATCCTTACATGGGGATGAGACCCACTTAAATAAAATCCCCCATGTGAGAAGGGTGTAACTCCTTAGGTACATCAAAAGATGTACCCCTAGCAAAATTCGCGAAGAATATGCTGTCACAAGCATACAACATTTATTTGGTAGCTTAAGCTTTTATGATTCATTTCTCGAAGAATAGTTTAGTTACATGCACACACAATACGTAACGAGGAATTGGAAAAGACAAATGCAAAAGGGTTCTACTCAATGAATCAAATAATTGTCTGTATTTTCCCAATTATCCAAAGTAATCTATAACAAAAGAAACAAGCAGAGTTAAAGAACAATTACTTTGGTCTTTGTCTGTCTAAAATTAGTCAAAGAATAAGTAATTATGTAAGATGAGGCACTATATATTGTCCTTAAGAATATGTCACATTGCTTTAAACTTGGAAGTGAAGATAGAACCAAATTGAAACAAGTATCAAATAAGAATATGATTCCCTTTTTGAATGTGTCCAAAAATTCTAGGTACAACTTAGTAACGGTTGTATTCAAATAAGAATATTTCAAGTTATGCTCACAATTCTTTTGGTGAAAGCTAGTGTTAAATATTTTTAGTTGAGTTTTTGTTCAACGAATATCTGGGCGTGAGATATTGTTGCTTTCTTAGTTAATGTTGTGATTTCTTATATTATTTTAAAAGTACGTTTGATATACAGTAATAGATAATATTTTCGTTTCTTTAGGTGCATATGGTGTTCGTCTATCTTTTTAAATTAATTTAAAGGACATGCTTACTACGTAATACAAGATAAGACAAGACAGTATAATAAATTAATTTTTTTTTAGTACATTTAGTACTATCCAATTTACGTCACCATATATTTCATAAGAATTTGCTCTACACATGTAGTAGGCGTGAGTCATCGCCACAATACATAAGATTTAGGTTTCTTTTTTATTTTATAAAATCGATAAACCATTTAAAATATTGATTATGCACATATCATTACATGAGGATCAAATACATATGACAAGAACATGGGGGTGAAATCTTGGAAATTTCCAAGAAATACATAAATTTAAATAAAGATTCGACTTAATCTGTTGAAAATCGCTCCAAATATCACGTAATCTGTTGACATTTTCTTTCTCTATAACTTGAAGTCATAGATATAATTCATTTCCAATTTGTAAATTTAAAAAAAAAAAATGTCAAATTGCTAGTTCATTAACATATATGATTATGATTATGATTTGAACGTACTAAAAATAATATTATTTATATGAATTAATTATGATTTCTTTGACTGTAATTGTATTTGCATGGTTTGGGACAAATACACGTTAATTAAAAAAGTTGACATTAATTTGGCAAAATTCTGAATAGTCAAGATGCACCTTCATTCTAGGATAAAATATTTAGATTCCATTTATTAATTGTTATATAATATTAATTAACTTAATAAATTTTGATTAAGAACTAATTAGTTTGATTGCGTAATGTAGTTACGTGATTCTATCAGAAGTTAAATATTGTCTTGCACTACTATCGTGAAATACGGTGGGTGGGGAAAAAGATCTAGGATATGGAATCCAAAAATAATAATTTGTCACCATTAAGTCAGCTATTATGATAAAATATTCATTTATCTCTCTTCTGAAGTTTTAAATTTTAGATGTAATGGTTACACCTTTCACTATTTACTGCCAATCAATTGTGTAAGTTGTTGACCCCAAAAAACGTAGCGATGATGTGACCAACAGATCCCAAGGCCTCTCACGTTCACGCAAGCTTGATTTCTGCATACTGGGACAAACCATTAGTCACACGTGGCCTTCTCCGTGAGGGGTGGAGTTGGTCGTGTACACTCCGACGGTTAAGTAGGTTTCTGAAATAATTTTGGGTGTGAGAGAGCTTTCAACGTGAGCCTCCAATATAAAAATGGGGATCGGCTTTGGGATGGAAAAGTAAAATATGTGTGTAGCATGAATATAGATTTGAGAGTCTAAACTTGCATTACCTTTGAATGTCATTAAGTGTGAGTTTTTATACTTGGGTAAAATGAATGGAGTCCATTGGATNCAACGTGAGCCTCCAATATAAAAATGGGGATCGGCTTTGGGATGGAAAAGTAAAATATGTGTGTAGCATGAATATAGATTTGAGAGTCTAAACTTGCATTACCTTTGAATGTCATTAAGTGTGAGTTTTTATACTTGGGTAAAATGAATGGAGTCCATTGGATGATAGTGCACGTGGCCTCATCCAAACGACTTCCCTCTCTTGTCGTATACATCAATCAATATCAACCTTAAATGCTAAGACCATTTTTTTATCCATAAAGTCTAGTTTGTACTTTAGACTTGACCAAAAACAATGGCGGCGGCGATATTGGCAGTGAGTTGTCTGTCAACTCACATGGTGTGATATCCATTCCAGATCTTGTCACCACCTCATCTTTGGCAGACTCTTGTAATGGGGTCTGCATGTAACGAAGTCGGTCCAGGCATTCTATGTAGGGAAGACGAATCGTTCGTACCTAAATCGATTCGCCTGCGTATAGCTGGGCTACCTTACGCTCGTGTATGAGGTATTGGACCCGAATTGTTCGAATTGGGCCCTTCATGGGTCTTAATTTTTTAAGGCATAACCTAAGTTTCACATATTTTATAAATATTAAAAATAAATAAACTACAGGAGAGGGCTTTATCTTGATCTTTAGAGCAATAAGCTTACAAAGAATTTTATAGAGTGACACAGAAACTAAATTTCATGAGCTCGAATCATGCTTTCTATATCATTTATTAAAGTTCTATGTATTTTGTATATCATTAATATGCAATAAATATAAAACTAGAACTAGATACATGCTATCAAATGTGTCGGTTTAAATTTTTAGACGAGACGATAGAAAAGCTAATACTAATTCGTAATATTCTACTTATCTCGATTAAAGTATCTCTTCATGCCTAAAGTATAAGAACATAGAAATAGTCCTGAAGTACGTCAAAAAATATATGAAAATCAGTTCGCATTAACTTTGAAATTACAAATTGACAAGTTTTGTATTTCCATATTTCTCCCACCTAATCAGTTCCAGCTCTTCAGCCTTCTTATCTTTATACAATTTAACTTTTGCAACTTGCAACAACATTTCTCCTTCCAACAAAAACATCTGCACCGCTCCAAACCCATAAGCAGAAAACAAATTAGAAGACAAAATGTTACAAAGCATCAATAACCCTTTGTTTCTTGCTACATTCTAATGCCAAAAGCTCCATTTCTCTCATCCTTTTTCCACTACTGCAACTTTCATTACTTGGTACCTCGAATATGTTCACTCCAAACAGTCTTACCATCGGAATAGGCTGGGCAATGTTCGATCCATTCCTCGGTTTCCAGTCGATGTAGAGTTGATTATCCGGACCGGTTGATCGTTGAAAACTCACAATGTCTCCGGCTTTCAAGTTCTTTTCCTTGACAAATCTACTCCAGCCTTTTGTCAAGACGTAGCTTTGGCTACTGTTCCAATAAGAATATCGAAATCTCCATACTTTTCCACCCATGTCTTCGAAATTTAGAAGCATCCCTTTGGAATTGTTCCCACTTTTTAGAGGGAAGTTTTTTTCTGCGTGTTGTTTTGGAATAACCAAGCGGTTGAGCTTCCCCACGTCGCTAGGAGTCACCGCCTTCTCAAAGAGCTGTTCTCGAGCTTTGGCCGCCCTATCGCCGCCACCAAATGAGCTGAAAACGCCGTCTTTATTCATGACCCTTCTGCCACTGCCATCGAGCAAGCCATAATTCTTCCTGCTTTGTTCGAGTTCATCGTTGTATGTATGTTTCCTTAACATGTCGACAATCTCAGCCTTAGAATGAGAATTCAAGAAGGCTGTTTCAACATCATCTTCTTCCCTTTCAGACAATGATTTGAAGTTTGTAACTGCATCTCGGCCTCGAAACCTCTGGGCCGCGATATCGTACGCCCTGGCTGCCTCTTCTTCTTCATTGAAAGTGCCTAACCAAACCCTTTGGTGCTTTTCATAGATTTGTGCACCCCACCTGCCATTAGGCTGAGGGACTACACCTTTGAATCTCGAAGAAGGGAGCTTCCTCGACTCAGCTTCAACACCGACCTCAGCATCTATAATCGCACTCGTGCCACTTCCGACACGGCAGAGACTCTCCGGAGACTTAGTCATCGGCAACGTCGAGGCGACGGGGATCGGTGTCATGGATATAGAATCACTGGTGCTTTCATCCATGCAACTTGTATCCATTTTCCGTTAAAGATTTCGAAGGGATTTTCTTAGAAATAAAGGTAAAGAGTAGAAGAAAGAGAGAGAAGAAAAGGAGAGCACTGTGAACTATGAAATGAGGAGAGGGATAATTATATATAGGAGGTGTCCCAAGTTTATGCATGAAATATTATAATAATTTACTGACAATTTGTACAGATTTTAGCAAAGAAAAATGGAGATATTAAGATGTGGGTGAGTTGGGTCAACCCCATAGATGGTAAGGAACTAGGAAGATTCATGAGATTGTGGGGTGGGGTGGGGTTTTAATGAATATATTATACGAGGTGCCTATAAATTTAAAAAGTTGTAAAAGTTGTAATTTTGAAATATTCGAACAAACTTTTTATATTTAATATTTAATTTTATAATTTTTAAAAAATATTTATTATTTTAATTAGTTTTTCTTTGAATTATTTTATTATTTTTCTACATTAAAAATTGAAATATTTTGAATACATTAATTATAGAGAATGAAATTTGGAGAGTCAAATTCACTCTCTAAATTAAAATGTTAATTTAAAGAATCTCTTGAAGTATGATTTTCTATATTGACTCTTATATAACATTTCATGTTTAAAATGTTTCTTGAAAATACGATAAGGAGTAGGTTTTAACTCTAGAAAGTATGTGTGTTCTGGGCTGTGTATGTTAGGTGGGGGCAGGGCAGCATAGATAAAGAGCAAGTTGATGGGATTCACATGACCGGACCGTGTTTAAGTAAGTTCATCCCCCCTTTCCTCTTCCTGATACTGCTGATCCTCAACTTGGTCACTCTCTCACTCTCTGTATGTATATATCTGTCTGTGTGTACGTGTTGGAGGGTGGGTGTAGGGGTATTACTATTGGTGTAATAAAAGCAGGCAGCAGCAAAAAATAATAGAGGAGATACTGATGAAGTATCAGCATCAATAGGATAAAAGAAAATTTATATATTGACACGGGGTAAGGGTGGTTCCACTAGTCTAGGATGGGGGAAAGATGGGCCAGTGTTTATTAGGGATGGATAGAGTTGAAGACAAGGCTCATCCAACAAGAATTTTCCCATAAATTTTTTTAGCTGTCGGCTGGCATGATTTGATTCCTCTTTCCATATTTCTTGTTTTTATCGGCTGTAAGAGGAAAAATACATATCCTCTGAGAGGGTGTTTGACACCAGTTTTTTGGAGAATAAATTTTTGAAATAGTGATTGATTAAAGAATGTGTAGTAAAAATATTAGAAAAGTTTTAAATTTGTATGTAATATTATTTTATTTAGAAAATTCGTAGTTAAAATAAAGAAAGGGAAAAAAAGAGAACGAGAATGAAATGAGAATAGGTGGCAAACAGGGGATTGTTACGATTTGGGGTTCCATTTTAAAAGGTCAACCTTGTTAAAAGAAATAGTCCAAGATCTTTATAAATTGATCTGTGTCACATCATTTATCGATGTGAGATATA
>CAIGRK010188672.1:0-13260 GCA_903798315.1 Fraxinus greggii | reverse complement strand
ATGTTCCTTGCCAAATTCCACTTGACTGAGGTATATCAAAGTTTTGCCAAGTACTGGAGAAATTATGCATACACTGACATGACGGAGTGGCTAGAGATAAACATTTAGGGCATCGACACTACTCAATTGAGGTCAGTCTTTTCTGGAGAAGGGGAGGAGGAGCCTGAGCCTCAAACTTCTGCCGAGGGAGACCAAGTTATTAAGCTTGAAGATGATGTAGTTGAAGAAGCTGTTGTTGAAGAAGTGGCTCCCAACGCCATAGTTCCATTCGTTGCTCCTCAACCCCCACCCCCTTAGAGCTTAGGACTCCAATTGTACTTTTTATATTTTTGTCTAAGTGTAACGGCTTCGGCCCACCTTATGTAAATACCCTTTTATGAATGAAGTTCTACTTTTATTCAATACTTATGCATTTTACTTCTGCATCTTATTGCTCTTGCTTTATACTGATGTGCTCTTTATGATCTAAACTACTTGTATTTCAAACAATTACATCGAACTTAAAGTAACATCAAACTTATGATAACATCAGACGTATAATAACTTTCAAAGCATGATAACATAAAACTTATAAATATTGAAGTTTCAACAACCTCGAACCTACAGCAAGGTTAGACTTATGTGAAATGAATCTTAGCAACATAATCAAACTTGCAAATTTTTTCATGTATAAGCTGGTCATATACCTTAACAATTTTCAGAACTTAATCGAACTTGTAATTTTTTACAAGTGTAAGCTGGTTAGACTTATTGGACTTATAACAACATGATACTTAAGCAACATGAACTTCAGCAACATATCCAAACTTGCAACAAAGTTTAGAACTTAGACACATCAGACTTCAACAATAAATTTAACTGAAGTTCTCTTAACCACTTCAGAACTTGTTTAACTAAATAATCAAACATATGGGATCATCATATGTAAGATCTAAGTGTTAGAAGGTCGTGTACATTTGTAAGTTTCCGAAATGTACATTGATATGTATGAGTTGAGGCGCTTTGGCACTTTAGTACTTCAGACTTTAGTTTGGCTTTGTAATTTTGTAATTTATAATTTACACAAGTATAATCAATTCGCTTTGCCTTTCACTTTCCTTAGCATGGGTTGAGTCTAACAACTTTAGTTGTAAAGGGCATGTACCACACTTCGCGGGTGCATAGGTGGTCTCTTTGGGATCCACTCTTCGTCGAAGTTTCCACTCATCTCTTCGTAGGGAGGATCATCTATGAAGAGGCTTCCCTTATGAGTCTTTCTCATTAGGAGGGTCTTTCTATTTTTCATTTTGCGAACTTTGCTTCCTTCGTGTAGGGTTGTGCGGTTCCATATTCCGAGAATTTCTTAGCTTAGCTAAGGGCATGTGCAACACTTTACAAGTATGAAGTGGTCCCTATGGGATCGAGCTTTTCGATAAGATGTTCACGCTTCTCTGCATAGGGACGACTCGTCTATGCAGAGGCATCCCCCAGGGCTTTAGTCTCTTGGGGGTATTTTTAACTCATGAACAATATAGTAAAAGTCATTTTCATTGAATCTCAAACTATATATACAAGATGTTTACATCATTGATAATACTTATGTAGATGTTCTACAATCCATGGATGAGGCTGTGCCTTTCCATCCATATTCTCAATTCTATAAGTTCCCAACTGAACCTCCTCATTGATGCCGTAAGGACCCTTCCAGTTGGGACCAAGGGTTCCTGAACTGTGCTCTTTAGAAGATGGAAATACTTTTCGTAATACCAATTCATTCAAATGAAATGATTTCTTTTTCACTTTTAAATTGTAGTATCTAGTCATTTTCCTTTGATAAACGGTCAATTTTGCTTGAGAGTCATCCCTCATTTCTTTAAGGAGGTCAAGTTCACATATCCTCACCTCATCATCAGTTATTTTATTGAAATGTATTCGTCGAGGAGACGGTAAACCCACTTCAATTGGGCTCATAGCCTCGGCCCCATAGGCCATAGAGAATGGGGTCTCTCCTGTAGCAATTCTGCTCGTAGTTTTGACAACCTAGAGTACTTGAGGTAGCTCATTGACCAATGCCCCTTTAGAGGCATCCAATTCCCTTTTCAGCGTATACTTGATCTTTTTTGTTAATAGCCTCTACCTGCCCATTTGCCTGGGGATGATGTGGGGAGGAAAAATGTTTCTTGATGACCAGCTCCTCACACAAATTTCTAACCTTCTTGTTGTCAAACTGTCTACCGTTGTCTGATACAATCAAATGGGGAATTTCGAACCTGCAGATAATGTTCTTCCATAGGAACTTGGAAGTGTTGGCTTCAGTAATTTTGACAAATGGCTCGACTTCTATCCATTTGGTGAAGTAATCAATGGCGATGATCGCGAAGATGGAGTTTCCTCTCCCTTTGGAAAGAGGTCCTATAAGATCAATTTCTCCCTTGCAAATGGCCAAGGGCTAGACACAACATTCAACTCTTGAGAAGGTTGCCTCTGAATAGCAGCGAAACGTTGACACTTATCACATTTTCTAACAAATTGTTGCTCATCCTTCTTCAAGATAGGCCAGAAGTATCCCTATCTCAGTACATTCTGTGCTAAAGACCATCCTCCGGTGTGGTTCCCACATACCCCTTCATGGATTTTTTAGAGTATATAATTTGCTTGCTGTCCTCCAATACATCTAAGAAGGGGCAGTGACAACCCACTTTGTATAGTAGATCGTCCTAGAAGACAAAGTGGATAGCTCTCCTTCTAAGCTTCTGAGCCTCCTCCTTTTCATAGGGTAAGGTCTGGTCTTTAAGAAAGGATATGATTGGTTTCATCTAAGATGGAGTGTCCTCAACCCATATAATAGCCTCTCCAGTAGCAATAGGAGGTCTAGAAAGATGTTATGTAGGCACAACTATGAGTAGTTCGAAATTTTTGTTGCTTGCTAATTTTGACAGTGCGTCGGCATAGACGTTCTTAGAGTGTGGGATTTGCACCAGTTTGAACCTTTCAAACAATAGGATGAAAACCATAAACAATTTCAGGTATGCTGTTATAGACTTATCTCTGGTTGAAAAATTACCATGAACTTGACTCACTACTAGCTGGGAGTCGTTGTTGATGATGAGCCTCTTCACTTGCATCTCATTGGCTAACCTTAGGCTAATGAGGAGGGCCTCGTATTTTGCTGCATTATTGGTGGCTTTGAAATCTAATCTCACAGCACAAGTAAGCTTATATCCCTTTGGACTGACTAAGACAACCCCTGCTCCTAACCATGTCTCTCCTGAGGATCCATCAACTGAAAGGCTCCAAGTTGGAGGTTCGGTAGGTTCCATTTCTTCTTCAATTTCTGGAGGAGGAGTGAATTCTACCACAAAATCTAGTAAGGCCTAACCCTTGATGGGTACCCTTGGCTTAAAGAGGATATCAAACTCACTAAGTTCCACAGTCCACTTAAGTAACCTCCCAAAGTATCGGGCTTCTGCAGTACTTGCTTAAGGGGGAAGTTCATCAACATGTGTATACTATGAGCTTGGAAATATGATCTCAATTTTCTTGATGCTGTTTCCAAAGAAAGAGCTAGTTTCTCCATGTCTGGGTAGCGAGTCTCTGCTGCCAAGAGTGCATTACTGACGTAGTAAACATGTAGTTGGTGATCATTCTCTCCTCTTATCAAAACCGAACTGATAGCCTCCGAAGTTACTGCTAAGTGCAACTGTAGTGGCCCATGATCCTTAGGTTTGGAGAGGAGGGGAGCCTATTCCAAGTGCTTCTTTAGCCCTTGTAAGGCTATCTCACACTTCTTTATCTATTAAAACATATTTCCTCTTTTTAGGATTTTAAAGAAAGGTAGGCACTTGTCTGTTACCTTGGAGACGAAGCGGTTCAAGGCTGCTACTCATCCAATGAGGCTCTGTAACTTTTTTAGTTTTTGAGGTGACCTCATTTCAAGCAGAGTCTTGACCTTTTCAGGGTTCACTTCAATGGCTCTTTGGTTGAAGATATAGCCCAAGAACTTTCCTGAAGAAACTCACTTTAAATGATTGAGCTTCATCCGGTATCTTCTTGAAATTTGGAATGTCTCATTAAGGTTTTTAACATGATCCCTTACTTTTAAGCTTTTCACCAGCATGTCGTCCACGTAGATCTCCATGGTTTTCCCAATAAGATCGGCGAACATTTTATTGACAAGTCTTTGGTGGGTAGGTCCGACATTTTTCAACCCGAAGTGCATGACCTTGTAGCAATAAAGACCGTTATCTGTGATGAAGGATGTATGCTCTTCATCTACTAGGAACATAAGGATTTGATTGTATCCAGAATATGTATCCATGAAACTAAGAAGTTCATGTCCGGCAGTTGAATCCAAAAGTTGGTCTATCCTGGGAAGTGGGAAATTGTCCTTAGAACAGACTTGGTTTAAATTTGAAAAGTTTACGCAAACCCTCCATTTCCTGTTATGCTTTTTGACCAATATTAGGTTTTAAACCCACTTAAGATATATTGATTCCCCTTATAAATCTATTATCGATTAGCTTCTTAACCTCATCCTTTAGAGCCTCATATCTTTCAGGATTGAGAGCTCTTCTTTTTCGCCTATGTACTGCGACCTTCGGGTCGATGTTCAAGTGGTGGCAACTGATCTTTGGATCAATACCTACCATGTCGCCATGTTTCCAAGCGAAGATATCAAGATTTTTTAGTAAGAAGCTTTTCAAATCCTCATTTGCTCCTATTGGCATATTTCTTCCAACCTGCAAATGTTTGGAGGGATCCTATGGGTCTACTGGGAAACCCTCCAGTTCCTCCATATGTGCTATTTGAGGCTAGTAGTCAATGATGCAATAGTCCAACTCTTCCAAGTTAGTTGCTTCTTCAGCAGTCCTCCATTTTCTAGGAGTGGTCTGCTCTTCATAGACAGCCTCTTATTCAGAGGTTCGAATGACTCTGAGGATGTTCCCATCTTCAGGGCCATCGGTCATCTCGACATCTTCCCCTTGTTTAGGGGTACTCCCTTGTTCAGGGACATCATTCATGTCAAGGTCGGTGACAATGATGTTGATAGTCCTTGGTTCAACTTTCCTTAGGGAGTTCGAGTAACATTCCCTTGCATTTCGATGGTCACCTCGGACAGTGGCTATGCCATTTTCAGTTGGGAACTTTATACATAAGTGATGAATGGAGGTGACAGCCCATAGTTCCTTCAAGGTGAGCATCCCAAGTACTCCATGATAAGTAGATCGATTATCAACCATCAAAAATTCCATGAAGTAGTGAGCAGTCAAAGGCGTAGTCCCTATCTCTATTGCTAGAGTGATTTTACCCATTAGAATGATGCTACCTCCTGTAAAGCCATAGAAGGGGGAACTCATTGGGGTCAGCTCATGGTCAACCTTACGTGGTTCCAAAGATGATATTGACCGAGCTTCCATTATCCACCAACATTCATTTCAGGCCATTGCGGGCTTCGATAGCCCTCACCACTAAGACGTCACAGTGTGGATAA
The DNA here is from genome assembly GCA_903798315.1 of Fraxinus greggii. NCBI lineage: Eukaryota > Viridiplantae > Streptophyta > Magnoliopsida > Lamiales > Oleaceae > Fraxinus > Fraxinus greggii. The sequence continues at coordinate 7,790 of CAIGRK010188672.1, read as the reverse complement.
TGCACACCTACTACATCTTCCTGAATAAATGTGTGCATCTTCCTAAGTAAATGTGATTGATGTAATTGCCCTTTCAGTAAAGGATCGGTTAACTATGAAACTTGTCATAGGAGGATCTTTTGCTTCTCTAGCATAATTCTTTGTGAGTTCCTAGATTCTCCCCCAACATGCAGGCCTCTAATGATTGTGTCAATTTCCCTGATGGGTTCCTGGCCATTATTTACTTGGGGGCTTTATCTTTGCCTTTGACCTTCTCTTGGTCTTTTGGCATCATTATCCCTTCCCCTTGGGGGGTCATTTCTGTTGGGATTCCTCGGTACAATATTCCCAGGCTGTTGGGTCTGTCTAGGAGGAGCATCTTTTTGGGAGTGCCGCCTCTTCCTTGATTTATGTTTAGAGAGTGTCTTGCAACATCCCAGCAGTTCTCTCTGCGGTGGCCATGAGATTGATTGTAGGTACAATAACTGGGTACTTCATCCCTATTTCTAGGTTCAGTACCTCGTCTTGGTAGGGCTGTCACTGATTCATTTCAGTATCAGGGTTTACCTCCTCATAAGCCAAAGTGGGCTACAGCTAGTGCTTGTCCATGATTAAGAGGTGTATGGTGATCCATCATATTGGAGGTAGTACATCTTCCCTTTGCATCTGAGGAGGGAAAAGTCCTTGACTGGCCCTATTCCTATGATCTCTCATTTCTTCATTGGGGATATTCCATCTTAGCATTTATAATAGGGCATCATAAGTAGTAGAGTCATTGTTCTGCACGTCTCTCTAGAAGAGAGAGTTTATGTCCAAACATCCTCTTAAGGTAGTTAGAGCTTCCCTATCTGTGACTTGTACACAGTAAGTCATTTCGACAGTGAAACAGGACAAGAAACTTTTCAGTGCCTCGCCCTGTTGTTGTCGCATGTCTTGTAAGCGTTGGATGACCGTTCTCCCTCCGTACTAGTGGCGAAGCACTTTAAGAACGTCCTTTTGAAGTCTGGCCAGCTCCGGATGTACCTTCTGGCAATACCAGATTTTAGCTCCTCCACTTAGAGTCTAGTGAAAGGCTCTACACTTCATAGCTGGGGTGCCTCCTTTCAAATTCATGTGTGTTTTGAAGCTATTGAGGTGCTTCGCAGGGTCACCTCTCCCATCATACTTAGGAATTTTAGGGAGCGTGAAGTGGTTTAGCATTGTGGCGTTCCTAATGGCTTGTGAGAATGATGAGTGATCATCATCGTCATTGAGGTCCCAGTACCTTTGTGGTTCATCAGAATCCTCATCCTCCCATTGATGAGTTTGGAGAGGTGGTTGNCCAGATTTTAGCTCCTCCACTTAGAGTCTAGTGAAAGGCTCTACACTTCATAGCTGGGGTGCCTCCTTTCAAATTCATGTGTGTTTTGAAGCTATTGAGGTGCTTCGCAGGGTCACCTCTCCCATCATACTTAGGAATTTTAGGGAGCGTGAAGTGGTTTAGCATTGTGGCGTTCCTAATGGCTTGTGAGAATGATGAGTGATCATCATCGTCATTGAGGTCCCAGTACCTTTGTGGTTCATCAGAATCCTCATCCTCCCATTGATGAGTTTGGAGAGGTGGTTGGGAGGGTCATGCCTCACTTATAGCCAGGTCCCTTCTCTCATGCTTATTTCTAGGGGAAGGAATCTGAGGCTCTTCGTAGTATGCTGGTTCTTATCTTTCATACCGAGGATGCTCTCGTTGCCTATTTCTACGCACAAAAGGATGAGCCTGCCTATTTCTAGGCAACCCCGAGCTTATCCTATCGAAGATACTTGCTGACCTCTAAGGTCGATCTTCTGGCTCACAGTTTAGAGTAAAGTTAAATGGGGCCTCATGGGGTCATTCCGAGGCATAATTGGTTGATGTATCAACCTCAACCTCCATTTTTCTAGGAGTTTCTATCCTTGTGTGATGGTATCCAGCCATTTAGCTTTGGACTTCTTCTTCTTCATGGTAGTATCCTTGAGAGTCATGGAATGCATTTTTAGGGACTGCATATGGAGGAATTGGGTACCTTCCTCGGCCCTGCATGCTCATTAGCATCTTATGCATGGCCATGTTTTGCTGGGTTAAATTTCTCATGTTGGCAACCATTGTGGCAATTTCTCTAGTGAGTACAGCTATGACCTTGTCTCCGCCTCTGGAACCACCTCGTCTATGTTGTGAGGGTCGTGGACGAGTAGTTGGGGCAGCTTGTGAGGGTTCCCCTTCTTCAGGGTGTTTCATCGTCCTTCGAGGTGCACTTTCATCACTTGAGCTCATTTTTCACAAACACTTTTCTCGACCAAATTTTCCTTTCTTCAAGGATCAAATAAGTGTAAAATTCTAGGTTTCTCCAACGGTTCTTTCTTCAAGAACTCTCCTTTTTCAAGGGTTGGAAGTTCTAACGGTCCTTTCTTCAAGGACACTCCTTTTTCAAGGGTTAGAACTTTCTTGCCAAAATATTTCTAGCTAGCTTTTTCCCACATGTGTTTTCGTGGTTAAATGTAAGATTTTCCACAGAAGGCGCCAATTTGTTGACCTCTAAAAATGTGCCACAGATATCGAGCCCACTTATACCCAGTCAAGTACTATTTCGATGCGTTTCTATCGGAGTAAAAAAGGTAGCAAGGGAGAAATGGACACAAGGGTGCTCTGAGGCAAAAGACAAAAATGTTCAAACTCCGACGGATGAAACAAAGGCGATCGCGCTAACAACGATCACCAGACGGAAACGAAGCTAATCTATATAGTAACAAACATGAATATGTAGAAGGAAAGATAAAATGTGTATAGAAGTTGCTATATTGTATGTTGAAATTTGAGTTCATTAAACTTGTAAAGAAGATCAAAAATATTCAAGAAAGTGTTTGTATAAATTTCTTGAGAGTTCAAGTCTATATTTCAAATATATCATTGTCAAAATTCCAATCAACAACTTAACCCCCGATCAGTTACAAAGAGAACCAATTTATATTGCCTTGGTCAACGTGGTGATTGTTGGATCAGAATCACGTGGCCTCATCTTCCTAATTAAGGCTTCACGTCACTGTCTTTTCATGCAATTAATATATTGATAAGGGGTCAGTCACTCTATACAATAGGATGACACACTGACAATTAAGTTGTAATACTTCGTCCTTAAGGTAGTACCTCAGCATGGACTTCGGTCTTGTAGTGCAAAGACTTCGATTTTGTTTGATTTCTTCATATTTTGACCTCATTGGTCTTTGTTTGACTTTCTGCTTACGTGGTTTGTTACGTGGCACTTTTACTTTGAGCATCGGAGGCGAGGCATAACAGCATTCATGTAATTTAAACTACAGAAAGGTCTAGCATTCGCCTTGTGCAATATTCTTTTTAGCTGACCTTCGAGGAATATGAACATATAATCACGTTAGATTGCTTCTCCTAGATACTGACTTTCATGGTTGCTTGCCCTTGGGCTGCAAATTTATACTATTTTCATGCGTAGATACTTTCATTTTAGAGAAAAGATGCCTGGACCAATATAATTTTTTGCGTTCACCTTCCTTTGGATTGACATGTTTCAGTTTTTGTAATGTGAGCGTTATTCCATGCTCTGAAGCTGCTTTGCTTCTGGTTGTTCATCTCATGTGCATCTTGATCTCTGCTATGTATTTTTGTAGTGGCATATCTATCAGTGTCAATAATTTTTAATTTTCATAATTATATGTTTCCGTTACAAAAGTTGGAAATTTCGTGAAGGTTAGATGTTTTTATTTCGATTCTCTACCTGCGTTTTTTTTTCCTTCTAAGAAGTATTGTTACTGGGACGTGTTTGTGAAATGGCTCTGAATGCAGTTAATAGATAAACAACCCTAGTTTATAGCTGCTAGAATATCTCTTCTGATGGCAGTGTAATTGAATTTACACCCGAATTTATAGTTAAATCTTAGATAATTCTCCACATTCATGGTTTTTATGAGGTAAAAAATCGATCAGAAAATTGAAGGACTTGTATGGTTAATCGATTAAAATCATGGCAAGGAGATTTTTTTTTATGCTTTCTGCATTTTTGTCAAAAGTGTAATGGAGTTAGGGTTAGACTTGGAGAATTGACTAAGAAATTGACAGGACCCTCACTACTATCTGTCCATATGCTTTTTAGTTGTTTATGCATTACTATTTCAATTCCCATCTCAAGTGCCTTAATTTCACATTCACTTCAACTATGCAGTGAGATTAATGGTGGCGCCAGCGATGACATTTGCTGATGATGCCGACTATAAACAGCCGGAAGAAAAACCGGACACCTCAAAATCTGATCTTGGAATTTTGCTTACGATTTGATTTTTTGGTTTATTGCTTCAGGCTGATTTGTAGGCTTTTTGATGTAAAACAGATGGCTTAGTGGATTAAGAAATAGTTGGATTGAAATCGGAAAAACAGTAAATTGCACGTTCGAGCTCCAATTTGGGTCCATAATACTTTTTGGAAAGAGAACGACGAGACGGACTTAATTCACAACTGTGATGTATGATGGGTTTTAGTGATTCGAACTCGTTTAGGACTTCGAAATTATTTTTAAAGTTTTAGTGCTATTTTTGTCATTTAGATTATTTCGATTTCTTTACAATTCTAGTTCATTTAGGCTAGCTTTTTCGTTTAAACCTTTATAAATAAAAGGGTTAATTCATTATTTTTGGTTATCTTGAAATTAATAGAACTTCGTGAGTTTAATTTTCATCCTCTGGTGGATTCCAAATCTGTATTCTTATGGTTTTTGTTTGAATTTCTTGTTTCGTATTGCGTCACTTTTTCGCTACGGAGTTCAATCCGACATTTCAAAATTGGCTTCTCTAAAAACTTAAAACCACAAACAGTCCTTGCTGGGTTTAAGGTCATTACTTCAATCAAATAACAAAAATCTTTACTTCATAGCATATGTTAAGGTTTTTACATTAAATAAGGTTGGTTAGAAAGTAGTTTACACGGGCGACTCCTCCTCCAGAAAGAATCTTTACATAGTGAATATAGCAAAAATTGCTGAAGAGCTGACTATTAGAAACCACGTTTTGGTTTTGATAATCGCGGATAGCACTAGTTTTGGTTGATTTTCGACTGTATATTGCTATATATCACTTTGACTATCTTTAGTTTTTACGGGGTTTTTAAACTCCCTGGTGTGGTACCGATATGTAAATATAATTTGATACAAAGTTCCAGAAAATAAATGTACTTAAATCTAAGCATGTTGCGTATGGGTAAAAGTGAGGAACCAAACAAGCCCTTAGTAAATATAAGCTTCGAAAGAGAGGAAAAATAAAAGTCTTGACAGTATCCAATTGAGAAAATGGTTTTTCAATTTTCTGGAACAATATGATGGCATATTGAGTTTTGCTTAAAAGGTTGGACTCCTTAGTGGATTTTTTGGTAACCTACCTTTTCTTCAAAATGTGGGAACCTTTGGATACCAAAAACGCGTTAAAAAAAAATCATAATATGAAAGAAAGGGCGGTAAGATTGTAGATCAACAAAACCAATCATGATTTACATGGACCTAAGTTATCGTCCAAACATTGGATAATCTTCGTGTTTGGCTAACAACACAGTTTTATACTGTTGATGAGAATTATCTATTGAATCATGTTACATGTACAATATTGGTTGACAGCATTAATTGACAACATCCTACTTCACATAATCATATCCATCAATTTTAAAAAACTATTTTCTATATCATATGTTAGGATTTTGACAACTATTGTTGTCAACAAATGTTGTACACTTAAGTTTATTCTTATCTATTCGACTTCGACCCCACTTTGGATTTTTAAATTTTTTAAACAACCAATCTCACATCTTCCCTATTCAAAAATTTAGTTTCTGTTCCTTTTCTTATCTCTACTTTAGAAGGTATAAATCATTTCCTTGTCTATTTATCATACTTTCCACAAGTGGAGGTGGGAATTTTACATAAATCTTCACACTAAAGCAACTTTATTTAAAACCAAGCAATTATAGAACATGACATGTAATCATACAGTTGGGTCCATTTTTAGATCCTCATATTATCTTCTTAGATTAATTCTCTTCGGACACTAATTATTAATGACCATTAAGTAGGTTTCAAATAAGTCATTATTTTTCCACTTAGCTTTTTTTAATGACAAAAGGTTAAACTTATTTTGGAGTCATTCATCATAAACTTAGAATTTGCAGCAAGCTAAATTCATCATAGACTTATTTTGGACCGGCCTAAAATAAGCTTGAAAAGTGGACTTGTTGACTTAAGATAGGTCTTTTCACTTTAATCATCTTCAAACCCTAATGATTTTGTTCTCCACTGAGGCCATAAACGTCACCATGTCATTATTCATTTGAGTGGGTGTACAAGTAGATTTAGTGTTTACCTTCCTTCAATTTGTGTCTCTTGACAACGAAAAAGATCGTCATGTGAAACGAACGCTTGGTTTAGTAGATTAAAAAAAATATGACCGTGTTTAGAAGTGGCGTTTTAAAAAATTGAAAGGTCTATCAAGCTTGTCGAGGCAATTTTAGGCTATATGATGTATCAACTTGGCGTTCGATATGTAGAGCGGTACCCCCGATGATTTATCCAACCTTTCACTCACTTCTCTTGTTTGTTTTGAAATTTTAAGATTTCATAGTGAGGCCATAAATAGACTATGCCCGGCATATATATTTGAAGTTGAATATAGTTTAACTCACAAAGATATTCTCTTTGACAATGAAAGATTTGGTTAAAAAATTATCTATGACAGTGAAAGATTGAGATAAAAAATAATTTAAAAAGCGAATGTGACGATAAAATGTTAGCAATTAAGAACTAACGGATCATTAAAATCACTATTAGGAAACTACTATCTTTCAACGTGAAAAACCTTGGATTTTCAAGAATGCTCTTTACTCAATTTTCTGAAAAATTGAGATGTTACCTAAAACTCGAGACTCTTGTTGATTTACAAATCTTGAATTTTGATTCAACATGGAAAATTTCGATTTTTCAGGAATACTTTTTTAGTCAACTTTCTCGAAAGTTCGAGACGTCATTCAAAACTCGATATTTGTGTTAAGTTGCAAATTTCAATTTTTGCTTCGACATGTCCAACCTTGAATTTTCAGGGAAAGATTAACAATTAGTGTCACAACCAAATTACTCTTGGGTAAATTACACGCGTGGACTGCATGCGACCATTTCACAAAGCTAATGGGCGGAACGAGATGACGGGAAGAGTTGCGAAAAGAATAGTCGATATGAAAGCACCAATGTCGAAAGTGAAATAATAAGAACGATTTGCAAAATGAAGACAAACAATAAAACGTGTTTCTTTAATGGCCCCTAAAACCTATCCTTAAAAATTGAAGGTCGTGTACACATTCCAATGCATTGCATACACACACCCCGAAGAGTAGAGAAACACTGAATTACATATTTTTTGTTGCTTTCATTCCAACAGCATTTGGTCCAGAATCAACAGTTGAAAGGGGAGAATAGTCATGAAAAATAGGATGCCACCATATTTCAAATTGGACACAATCATGCATATTTGGAACTCCTTTTTGGTCTTGATCAATCATATTTTCCCCTCAATTCTTATTAGTTACGCCGTTGGGAGAAATGTAAGTCAATTACTAAGTTACTGTTAAGTGTGTTAAAACAAAAGGATTGCATGTGCTCGAATCTCTTCATCTTTTAAAAAGATCATATTGCCGGTTAGCATGAATCCTTCGGCACGCTACGCCAGTTGAGACCTATTACCTCTTGTCGCGTGATATAGTTCGATCAAGCTCTTTTTTGAGGAAATTACACCTAGACCTG
>CAIGRK010188535.1:0-17589 GCA_903798315.1 Fraxinus greggii | reverse complement strand
TTTACTTTTCTTTTACAACAAAAATTATAATATACGGATTTTGAGTGATTTTTTAACCATCCAAAATCGATACTCAAAAAATGAGCAAGCACCGACTTTCCCAACCCGTACATAGTGCCACTCAAATTGGGTCAAGATCAGTGATAAAAACTCTCAAGCATGCCCTAATCTTATTTAAAATATTGTCCAGAATGGTTGTTTCCCATAACATAAAAAATGGAATAAAAAATCAATAGAAACCTGTTCATCACAGCTTACAACTACATGAAATTGTAGTTACCAAGTAAGTTTAAAATTCAGGGCTGCATGACAAAGTTGTATAAAAGTTTTAGTTGATTTTAATAAATATTGATGTTATATGTGATTGAAAAATTGTTAAAAGTTGTGAGTCTCTTAAGATGTGTGGTTAAATTGAAGTTTGACCCGTTACAAAATTCATAAAATTTTAGCAAAATTTTGTTAATCTCATGTTTAACACAGATTTTTAAAATAAAAATAAAAAATAAAAAAATTCAAATCATTTTCAAATATATATTTTTAAAATAAAATATTTTTTAATGTGAACCTGTAAATTTTTTCTACCTTTTAACTATATATTCTTAAAAAATTCACTTTTCACATTTTTTATCCTTAAAAAATCTACATCAACACATGTTCTAAACAAGCACCAACACTTATCAATTACCTTATTTGTTTATATACTTTCATAGAGTTGAGTTGCATTTCCATCAAAAGAACTTTATTCAGAAAAATACATTATTCAAATAATTTTTCCTAATTAGAACTGTTACTCCTTGTCTCTATGGCTCAGAAAGATTATGCCACGTAGACAGAAAAGTCAACAAGAAAGTCAAACGAAAACCCCTGTAGCCAAAACACGAAGAAAGTATACAAGGTCGATGTCCTTATACAGCCAGACCGAGGTCCTTATACTGCAAGAACGAAGTCCAAACTGAGGCACTACCTTAAAGACGATGCTGTATAAGAAAACAGAAAGGAGTGAGGCTTTCCACTTGGGGAGCTACTTCTGAAGTCCCTCCGAGGCTCTCAGCTCTTTCGAGGCTCGCCAAATCGATGCTGTTTCTCTTAGAAGATTTGAAGATTTCTCTGAAGTGATTGATGTAAAGTTTGTAATAAAGTTGTCAGTATGTCAGTCTATTATATAGGGAGGTTGACCCTTATCAATATATTAATTGTATGAATAGACAATGATGTGATTTCCCAATTAGTGAGATAAGGCCACGTGATTCGGATCCAACGGACACCAGTCGGCCAACGTAGTATAAATAGGGTCTTCTGTACCTTAAACGGGGTTGGATTATGGATTGAGATTCGAACAATCATAAATTCGAAATATACACTTAAATCCTCGAGAATTTTGTATGAACACTTGATTGAATATTTTTCGTATTTTTTGCATGTTTATTGAACGTAAACTCCAACATACAATATAGCAGCCTCTATATGCATTTTATCTATCCTTCCACATATTTATATTTTGTTGCTACATAGATTAGTTTGATTTCAACCCGACAATCGTGTGCGATTGCTCTCGTTCTGTCTGCCGGAGCTTGAACATTCTTGTCTCTCGTCTCAAAGTGCCTTTCGCATCCATTTCCTCTTCGCTACCGCCGTTATTCCGGTAGAAACGTGCCGATCCGTACTTGACTTGGCGTGAGTGAGCCCGACATCTGTTGGCTCATTTTCAGGGGTCAACAGATTGGCGTCGTCTGTGGAAAAACTTACATTTAACCACAAAACACGTGGGAAGAAGCTAGCAGGAAGATCCTTGAACAAAGGATCGTTAGAAGCTCCCAATCCTTGAAAAAGGAGGGTTCTTGAAGAAAGAACCATTGGAAAATTCAAAAAGACCAAATACATGTCTAATCCTTGAAAGGAAAATTGTACTAGGAAAAGTGCTTGTGAAAAATGAGTTCCAGTGATGAAAACGCACCACGCAGGGCGAGAAAACACCCTGAAGAAGGAGGACTCTCGCGATTTATCCCAGTCGTTCACCTATGACCCCCACAGTACAGACGAGGTGGGTCTAGAAGCAAAGGCATGATTGCTGCTATACTTACTAGAGAGATGGCCACAATGGCTATCAACATGAGGAATATAAACCAGCAGAACATGGCAATGCATGAGATGCTAACGAACATGTAAGGTCAAGAAGGCGCCCATTTCCTCTATATGCAGCCCTCGAAAACACATTCCATGACAATCAAAGACATTACCAGGAGAAAGAAGAAGTCCAAAGATAAATGGCCAGATATCATCATACAAGGACGGATGTTCTCTAGGAGAGGGAGGTTGAGGTTGACACGTCAAATAATTACACCTCAGAACGAACCTATGAGGCCCCATTTAACTTCCCTCCGAACTACGAGCCGAAAGACTAACCTTAGAGGTCAGTGAGTGTCTTCGACATAATAGGTCCAAGATTGCCTAGAAATAGGCAGGCCCACTCACCCCTCGCGCCTAGAAATAGGCAGGCACATCCTCCTCCTCCTGCGCCTAGAGATAGGCTGCAGAAGCCTCTTCGAAATTAAGAACCAGAACATGTTTATCAAGAAGAGCCTCAGATCCCTCCCTCTAGAAATAGGTGTGAGAGAAGGGACCAAGCTATGAGTGAAATGGGACCCTCGCACCCACCTCTTCAAACTTATCGAATGGAGGATGAGGACTTTGACGAACCGCAGAGGTCTTGCGACCTAGATGACGATGATGATCATTCTCCATTTTCACAAGCCATTAAAGATGCTCTAATGCTGAACCACTTCACGCTCCCTAAAATTCCCTAGTATGATGGGAGAGGTGACCCCGCAAAGCACATCAACAACTTCAAAACTCATATGAATTTGAAAGGGGCCACCCCCAGCCATGAAGTGCAGAGCCTTCCATTTAACTCTAAGTGGAGGGATTGGAATCTGGTATAAAAGGTTACCAGAAGGTAGCATCCGGAGCTGGCCGGACCTCAAAAAAACGTTCCTAAAACGCTTCACTGCCAGCAAAGAGGGTAAAATGCCCATTCAAAGGTTACAAGATATGCGACAATGACAGGATGAGACGTTAAAAAATTTCTTGTCCTGTTTCACTGATGAAATGACATAATGTGTTCGAGTCACAAATAAAGAAGCCTTGACTACCTTAAGAGGAGTTCTGGACACGAACTCTCTCTTTTGGAGAGATAAGCAAAACAAAGATTCGGTCATCTATATCGCTCTACTGGAAATGATAAGGTGAGAAATCCTCAATGAAGAATTGAGACACCATAGGAACATGGCAAGCTAGGGGCTTCCACCTCCTCAAATGAAAAGGTGAAGAGGTTCCACTTTCCATTCGATGGACAATCAGACACCTTTAAACCATGGGCATGAGCTAGCTGCAGCAACACTCAACGCGGTACCTACTTTCGCATATGAGAAAGTAAATCCTGATGCTGAAATACATTAACGTCAACCTTACCAGAGACATCCGCAAAGGGAAAAAGGTAGGGGACGAGGCACTGAACCTAGAAATAGGGATGAGGCTCCCAATTTTTGTGCATACCATCGATCCCATGGCCACCACACAGAAAACTGCTGAGATGTCGCATGACATTCCCAAAACACAAATCAAGGAAGATGAGGGCACTTTCGAAGAGATGTTCCTCCCCGGCAGACCCAACGGTCTGGGAACAATGAGCCAAGGTACTTCAATAGAAATAACCCCCAAGGGGTAGAGATAACGACACGGAGAGGCCCAAGGAAGGTCAAAGACAAAGACGAAGCCCCCCAGCAAATGATGGCTAGGAGCCCATCAGGGAAATTGATACAATCATATGAGGTCGTATGTGGGGGAGAATCCAGAAATGCGCAAACAAATTATGCTAGAAAAGCAGTGGACACTCCTATGATAAGTTTTATAGTTAACCGGCCCGCTACCGAAAAAGCAATCCCGCCAATCACATTCACTCAAGAAGACGCAGTAGGTGTCGTTATCCATACTGTGACACCCTAGTGGTAAAGGCTGTCGTGGCCCGTGACGGTCTGAAAAGAATATTAATGGATAATGGAAGTTTGATCAACATCATCTTTAGAGCTGCATTTGACAAAATGTAAGTTGACCACGAGTTAACCCCAATGAATTCCCCTTTATATGGCTTCACGGGGGACAACATCATTCTAGGGGAAAAAATACCCTAGTAATAGAGATGGGGATTGCACCCCTGACTGTCCACCATTTCATGGAGTTCTTAGTGGTTGATAGTCAATCCGCTTACCATGGAGTACCTGGGAGACCAGCCTTGAAAGAATTGTGGGCTGTTACTTCTATGCACCACCTTTGCATAAAATTCCCAACAGAAAATGGCATAGCCACTATCCAAGGTGATCAGTGAAGCGCTAGGAAATGTTACTCAAACCCCTAAGGAAAGTGGAACCAAGAACTGTCAACGTCATCACCACAGACCTAGATATGCACGACCCTCTGAACAAGGGAACATCCCTGAAAAAAGAGAAGACGCTGAGATGACCGATGCTCCTGAAGAAGGAGATATTCTTGAAGTCATACAAACCTCTGAAGAAGAGGCTTTCTGTGAAAGACAAATCATCCCTGAAGAAGGGAGGGCTGCTGAAGAAGCAATTAACTTGGAAGAATTGGATCCTCGAATTATTGATTGCGAACCTCAAACAGCACCTATGGAGGAGCTAGAGAACTTTTCGGTCGATGCTAAAGATCCCTCTAAGCACCTGCATGTTGGAAGAAATCTGCTAATAAAAACAAATGAGGAGCTGAAAAGTTTCTTATTGAAGAATCTTGATGTATTCGCATGGAAATATGGCGTTATGATAGGCATCGATCCTAAGATCAGTTGTCACCATTTGAACATTGACCCAAAGATTGTAGCACACATGCAGAATAGGAGGGCTCTTAACCCAAAAAGATACGAGGCTCTGGAGGATGAAGTTAAGAAGCTAATTGATAATGAATTCATATGGGAATCAATATACCCTAAGTGGGTCTGAAACCTAGCGTTGGTCAAATAGCACAACTGGAAGTGAAGCGTTTGCGTAGATTTTTCAAATTTAAACCAAGACTGTCCTAAAGACAGCTTCCCACTTCCCATAATAGACCAATTGGTGGATTTAACTATGGGGAACGAACTTCTTAGCTTCATAGGTGCATATTAAGGATACAACTAAATACTCATGTTCCCAACCGATGAAGAGCATACCTCATTCATCACAGATAAGGGTCTTTACTATTACAAGGTCCTCTCTTTCGGGTTTAAAAATGTCAAGGCTACCTACCAGAGACTTGTCAATAAAATGTTCAACGACCTTATTGGAAAAACCATGGAGGTCTACATGGACTATATGCTGGTGAAAAGCCTAAGGGTAGGGGATCATGTTAAAAATCTCAATGAGACCTTCCAAATTCTGAGAAGATATTAGATGAGGCTCAGTCCTTTAAAGTGTGCCTTTGGAGTTTCTTCTGGAAAGTTTCTGGGCTACATCGTCAACCAAAGAGGCATTGATGCGAACCCTGAAAAGGACAAAGCTTTAATTGAGATGAGGTCACCTCAAAAATCAAAAGAGGTACAGAGCCTCACTGGATGAGTAGCAGCCTTGAACCGTTTTGTCTCTAAGGCAACAGACAAATGCCTACCTTTCTTCAAAATCCTCAAATGAGGAAATAAGTTCCAGTTGATAGAGGAGTGTGAGAAGGCCCTACAAGAGCTGAAGAAACACTTGGGACAGGCTCCCCTCCTCTCCAAACCTAGGGACCATGAGCCACTACAATTGTACCTAGCAGTGACTTCTAAGGCCATCAGCTCAGTGCTCATAAGGAAAGAGAATGGCCACCAATTGCCTGTGTACTACGTCAATAAAGTACTTTTGGCAGCAAAGACTCGTTACTCAGACATAGAAAAATTGGCCCTCTCTCTGGTGACAGCCTCAAGGAAATTGAGGCCATACTTCGAAGCCCATAGTATATATGTGTTGACAAACTTCTTTCTCAAGCAGGTACTGCAGAAGCCTGATGCTTCAGGAAGGTTGCTAAAGTGGGATGTGGAACTTAGCGAATTTGACCTTGTTTTTAAACCAAGGTCTGCCATCAAGGGCCATGCCCTCGTGAACTTTGTGGCAGAATTTACCCCCGTCCCGGGAATAGAAAAAGTGATGGAACTCGCTGAACCTCCAATCTGGAACCTATCAGTTGATGGGTCCTCAGGGGAGACAGGGTTAGGAGCTGGTGTTGTTCTAGTCAGCCTAGAGGAACATAAGCTTACTTGTGTAGTTAGGTTTGGTTTCAAAGCTACTAACAATGCAGCAGAATACGAGGCCCTCCTAGCTAGCCTAAGGCTGGCTAAAGAAATGAAAGTAATGGGGCTCGTCATCAGCAGTGACTCCCATCTAGTAGTAAGTCAGGTCCATGGAAATTTTTCGACCAGGGATAATTCAATGATTGCATATCTAAAATTGGTCATGGCTTTCATCCCTTCCTTTGAAAGTTTCGAACTAGTGCAAATCCCACGCACTGAGAACGTCCATGCCGACGCACTGTCTAAATTGGCAAGCAGTAAAGATTCTGAAATGTTCACATACGTACCTATAGAATATCTTTCTGGACCTTCCATCATTGCTGGCAAAGCTATTATGTGGGTCAAGGACACTCCAACTTGGATAAAACCAATAATATCTTTCCTCAAAGAGTAGACCCTACCTCTAAAAAGGAGGAGGCCCAGAAACTCAGGAAGAGAGCTGCCCACTTCGTCCTACAAGACTATGTACTTTACAAACGTGGGTTCTCACTACCTTTGCTCAGATGCATCGGAGGAGAGCAATCAAATTGTGTACTCCGGGAAATTCACGAAGGAGTGTGTGGAAACCGCATTGGAGGATGGTTCTTAGCACAGAAGGTACTAAGGCAGGAGTACTACTAGCCTACTTTGAAAAAGGATGAACAAGAATTTGTTAGAAAATGTGACAAATGTCAACACTTCGCCACTATTCAAAGACAGCCTTCTCAATAGTTGAACGTTGTATCTAGCCCCGACCATTTGTAAAATGGGGAATCGACCTTATAGGACCTCTTCCCAAGGGAAGAGAAAACTCTAGCTTCGCGATTGTGGCCATTGATTATTTCACCAAATGGGTAGAAGAAGAACTACTGGCAAAAATCACTGAGGCTAATACCTCTAAGTTTCTATGGAAAAACATCATCGTAGGTTCGGCATTTCCCCAATCGATTGTATCAGACAATGGCGACAGTTTGACAATAGGAAGGTTAGAGATATGTGTGAACAGTTGGGCATCAAAAAACATTTCTCCTCCCCACATCATCCCCAAGCAAATGGGCAGGTTGAAGTTGTTAACAAAACAATCAAGTATGCGTTGAAAAGAAAACTAGATGCCTCAAAAGGGGCATGGGTCAATGAACTACCTCAAGTACTTTAGGCAATCAGGACCACAAGTAGAATCGCTATAGGGGAGACCCCATTTTCAATGGCGTAAGGTGCCGAGGCTATAAGCCCTGTTGAAGTGGGTCTGCCATCTCCTCGACGAATGCATTTCAATGAAGTAACCAATGATGAAATAAGGAGATGTGATATTGACCTCCTTGAAGAAAGGAGGGACGATTCTTAAGCAAAGTTAGCTTTGTATCAAAGAAAAATGTCCAGATACTACAATTCAAAAGTCGTTTGAACGAACTAGTACTTCAGAAGGTGTTCCCATCATCTAAAGAGCATGGCTCAGGAACTTTGGGTCCAAATTCGGAGGGTCCATATCATGTCTATGAAGAATTACGACCCAAAACTTACAGAATTGAGAACATGGATGGAAAGGGACAGCCTCATTCATGGAATGTAGAAACACTTGCGCAAGTATTATCAATGATGTAAAACATCTTGTGTATGCAATTTGAGATTCAATGAAAATAATAATTAAACATATTATCTGTACTATAACTATATCGTCCCTAGCAAAGAAATGAGTAAGCAGTTTGATGAGGCTCTGGATCCAAAAAAGTACCATCTCCAAACTAACCCAATGAGGCACATGCTCTCAACAGGAACAAACCTCTCAACCCATGTTGAGGGAAGAAAACGGAAAACATGAACTACTGATACTTGAGCAGAAGTTTGAACTACAATATCATAAAAATGCCTCAGGTCATTCATATCAACCTACTTCGAAAATTGATAAAGGTACACGACCTTCTGAAACTTGGATAAATTTTAGTATCTGAATTATTATCGAAGTACTATATACAGAGATCTGATGCTACTTAAAGTCATTATATTTTTAACTGCCTGGTTATGTAAATTCTGAAATAATTAGAACTTCGAGTTCTGAACTATGTTGAAGTCTATGACCTATAAACACTTAGGTTCATAATTGTATGAAGTCCGACCTTGTTACATATTCGTGGAACGCTCGTTGTTCATAAGTTTGATGTAGTCAGAGCAATCAAAATTGTTAAACGTCTGATGTTGTTATCAAGTTGATGTTATTCTTGTTTTAACATCATTACTGAAGTATAAGTTGCACAAGTTCATATTGGTAAACACATCAGAATTGAGCAGAGGTGGTAGATATACCAAAAAAAAAAAAACAAATTAAAGAACATAGGAATGGAATAAAAGGAACTTGTTCATTCATAAGAAGATTTACATTTGGTGGGCCGAAGCCATTTCACTTTGTAAAAAAGAAAAAATTACAAGTAAAAAACTATGCCCTAAGGGAGTGGGGGCTGAGGAGCCACGAAGGGCATGATTGCATCATGGGCCACTTCAACTGCATCTCCATTAAGGTCAATTACTTGGGCCCCTCCGCCTCGTCCTCAAGAAACTCAGCCCTCAATTCGGAAGTATTGATGTCCCGGGAGTTTACCTCCAACCATTCGATCATCTCGGTATAAGCATACCTCCTCCAATACTTCCCAAAGCTCTGATACGCCTTGGATAAGTGGAAGTTCGCTAGGAAAATCTTTTCAGCATTTTTGCTGTCAAGTTTAGAATCATTCCGGACTGTTTCCACTTCTTCAATTAGGCCCGCAACTTGGGAGGTCAGCTCTCCCCCTAGAACTGCAAATATTGAGCTGCCCAAAATCTTTTTACCCACTGGGACCTCGGCGCGGGGTGGATCGATGTCATTAGAACCACCCGCCCTATTGGGGGTCGAGATTCTAAACCTTTTCTTAGGCTCCTCCTCTTCTTTTACCCCCTATCTGGCATAGAGGGCCATCCTTCCTCTTGAAAGGCAGCCTCCTTGCTGACCCTCTCAATTTTATCCCTCACCTACTTTCCTCCAGCAAATGAGGGCTTAATCCCCTTTCCGGAGGTGGATGTGGCGACAAGGATGGTGGCCGTGTCAGGGGTAGGGTGCCTCCTTTTATTGAAATTCTCTACAAAAAACAAGAAACACAAGGTCAACAAAATCATATTAAAAAGGTATCAAGAAAAATATCGAAGAGTAAGAACACCTTACCCCTCTTCACCATCAAGCAAAATCCTAAAAAAACTGGCTAGTTTGAATCAAACAGCTGAAGTCACACGAGTCGAGAGATTTTTTGTAGACCTCGGTGAGTGTCCCAGTCAAACTCTGTAAACTCGAACCATTCAACCGACCCTGCAAAACAAATACCAAAAAAGGTAAGTATCAAACCTCATTAGTTCGGAAAACAAAGAAAACAAGAAATGACTTTGAAGTGGGGGATAAGTTCGCCCTCACACTCTTGCCACCTCCCCCTCACCCAAAACCAAGTCTCCTTCCACCCTTTGATGGAAGTAGACAGGCCGACGACAAATGGGGAGTATGACCCCCAAGGATACGAAGAATACCATCCCTTGAAATCCCCTTTTCATATGGACCTGAGCTGGTAGACCATTTAGAAAACATGGAGAGGCATGTCCTCACCTAGGGAAGCCTCTTTCCAAAGGAAGTAGGAGCCCACTACTTAGGCCCGAGCATTGGGTACAAGCTGGTTAGGGGTCAACGCTGCCTAAAAGAAGGGATAGATCCGCAGGCGAAGCCTAGCCTTTAACAGGAACATACTAACGAGAACGCAACCCTGCCTAGGATAGCAGGCTCGCTCATTATAAGACGGGGATATGAGTTCGACGTCATAGAGAATCCTATACTTATCCCTAAGGTTAGCTAGGTACGTCGGATCTACAGAGGATGGGATTTTAGCCACCCCCAGACTATCTCATCTTCCCCGTTACCACCCCAATGCCGAAGCACCTTGACCAACCTCAATGGCTCTGGCAAGGTCTATAGTATTAGTTATTCGAAACTCCATGTCATGTGCTATCTCGCTGATATTCACAGGAGATGTGGAAGAAGCCATTGATTTTTACAGATTAACTCAAGGTTTTTTAATTAAAAAAGAGATTGCAATATTTACAGTTTTCTTAAAATGGTGAAGGAGAAGAAATGCGGAGGATTAAGAAGAAGGAGGAAAAACTCGACAACAGAGGAAATTCTTGAAAGAAAAACTTGGAGACTTGAAGGTTTTGAAAAAGCAAAGAAACAAGCCCAAAATTGGAAAAATCCCCTCCAAAATCCATGCCTTTTATAGGTAGACACACTCAATCCTAGCCGTTGGATATTGATCCGGGTCATCCAACTGTCCATTTAAAAGTTTGAATCTGAACCACTTAACACATCTGACGCTTCGTCTTCTACGGTCGTCTAGATTAGGACGTCTATACCACGCACTTTCATGCGTCTGGAATTCACAAGGTACGTGAGAGACAACCATCATTACAAATTAAATGCGATGATGGTTGCGTGTATTGGAAGTTGTACCACCTCAGCTACCTTTTCTTGGAAACGTGCCATGACATCAAATCATTGAGGCCCCATCATTAAGGACACCTCGTGTTTCTCTAAGTCATTGAGGCCCCATCATTAAGGACACCTCGTGTTTCTCTAAGTCATTAAGATAAAATACGTCGTAATTATCAATATCCGAGGCTGTAAAAGGCTCTAACCTTCTTCAATTCAACCATTTCTGTTAGTGCCTCGGTAATATAAAACATCTGAAGACACAACTTCGGTTCCACTCCGCTTCAGCATCCCTGCCCAGAATCAGTCCAAATAATGGAAAACTACCGAGTAAAATCACTTCGGATAACACCTACACAGGATCTGAAAAATTCAGGTATAACCTAAATTCTAACCATAACATGAATGATTACGCTTAGACTTGGAGGACCATATTGTAAGTGTGGAAAACCACCCCCGACAAAAATCTATTTTTATCTTCAATATTATTATTATTGTACAAAATTAAATCCACGCATTACATAAATAATCATGCATAGACTTGGGGGACTATTGTTACTCTTCACCTCTATGGCTCAGGGGACTATTGTTACTCCTCACCTCTATGGCTCAGAAAGATTATGCCACGTAGCAAAGCCAGAAAAGTCAACAAAAAAGTCAAACGAAGACCCCTGGAGCCAAAACACGAAGAAAGTTTACAAGGCCGATGTCCTTATACAGCCAGACCGAGGTCCTTATACTGCAAGAACGATGTCCAAACTGAGGCACTACCTTGAAGACGAAGCTACCTAAGAAAACAGAAAGGAGCTGAGGCCCTCCACTTGGGGAGCTACTTCTGAAGTCCCTCTGAGGCTCTCAGCTCTTCCGGGTCTCGCCAAACCGATGTTGTTCCTCGTAGAAGATTTGAAGATCTCTCTGAAGTGATTGATGTAACGTTTGTAATAAATTTGTCAGTATGTCAGCCTATTGTATATGACAGCTGACATCTTATCAATATATTAATTGTATGAATAGACAATGATGTGATATCCCAATTAGAGAAATAATGCCACGTGGTTCTGATCCAACGGACACCACGTCGACCAATATAGTATAAATAGGGTCTTCTTGTAACTTAAACGGGGCTGGATTATGGATTGAGATTCGAACAATCATATATTCGAAATATACGCTTAAATCCTCGAAAATTTCGTATGAACACTTGATTGAATATTTTTCATATTTTTTGCATGTTTATCGAACGTAAACTCCAACATACAATATAGTAGCCTCTATATGCATTTTATCTATCATTCCACGTATTTCTATTTTGTTGCTACATAGATTAGTTTGATTTCAACCCCACAATCGTTGCTAGTGCGATTGCTCTCGTTCTGTCTGCTGGAGCTCGAACATTCTTGTCTCTTGCCTCAAAGTCTCTCTCGCATCCATTTCCTCTTCGCTATCACCGTTATTCAAGTAGGAACGCGTCGGATCTGTACTTGACTTGGCATGAGTGGGCCTGACATAAGTTGGCTCATTTTCAGGGGTCAACAAAAACCACGAGTAAATTAAAGAATTAAACACTTAGTAGGATACCTGTTGATAATTCATAATTATGCCAAGTACTTTTGCAGCAATTTGCTATGCATCGAACTCAATCTTGATACCATTTATTTGCATAGGATTACTCTTCGGGACCAACGTCACAAGTACCTTGTCATAATCCCGAGCTCCTAATTCCTCCAACACTTCGGAAATCCTAAATTTTTTATTTGTTTTCACATTCATCCGGTGTCCATGAGGCAAATTGCTGAAGCTCCCCAAAAACTCAGTATTGTTTGGAAGACAAGCATTCACGTCGTCTTCATTGATGTACACATTGAATTTAACATAACTTCTTTTATCGTATTCTATTCCCTCAATAACGAGTATCTCCTCCGGCGATCCACTTCCTGACTTCTTTGGTCGTTTGACAATCACGTTTATGGGTTTGTCCAATGTTACTGGGAAAACCTGAGCAGGGTCGGGTGCAGAAGGCAAGGTTTTTGCCTTTGCCCGAGGTGTTGGCTTTGTACTTGCATCGAGCCATGGAATGGGCACGTCTTCATATGTATATCCAAGTTTTGTGGGATCCAAACAATCTTGAATTCTAACTCTTACAGGCTTTGCCTCCTCATTGTAGAATATGAAGTAGGCAGTTAACCAATCCAGGTCTGTAATATTGGTTCCTTTTAGTTGATTCAGCCATACGGTCCACATCCGATCAATATTTGCATGGTGAGCATAGAAAATTGGGTCTCGAGCGGCAGAGTAGAAGACACCCATGTTGATTGGATTACTAGGGTCGACTATGGTTCCGGTCCAAGAATGCACGTGATTATGGGGAGTTTGCTCGATTTGACCGGCGCCACTGAGCGTGGTGATATCATCACCGGCCCTATAAGGGTTTCCGAAGAAATCAGTCGGAGTCTTTGATTGGGTAATCATTTGGGTATACATTATGGCAAGATTGTATTTGATCTGATCGTTCGGTGGTACTGTTATATCGCCGTTGCACCATTCTAGATTGATCACTGAAGGTGGCAAGTGGTCCGGGTTGCGAAGGAAGTCGTAAAGAGGTGACGTGACAACAGAATTATACATTGGTGGAATTTGCATTCCTCCAGGAGCATCCCAGTTCCAAAATGGTAAAGTAAAAGTATCATCATCAATCAAATTTTGGCAGATTTTCTCGAAAAAATACAAGAACCATCTATGCCAGGGGAAAAACAGCCAAGAATAATGGATTTCATACAACAGATTGGGATTTCCCTGTTGAGTATAACCTCCATCGCAGTAGGCGCAGTGGATATTTGCTTGTTGCAAGAAATTGCGTGGATCAGTTAGAGAAAGGTTCTTCATTTTCTGAATGGCCGTCGAATACTTCTTGTAGTAATCTGAATCAACAGTGAATGACTGAGCAGCCATTCGAGTGCGGATAGTGGTGGCCGAAGGAACATAATCCTCAATCTTACCGATAGCCGGAGGGCAGCAGTTGATAGGTGTTCCGTTGGGTTGTGTGGCCTCAATGCAATCTTCGAAGTCAGGGAGCGCTGGCTTAGCTAAGTTAATTGGATTTACAGCAAGACTTGTTCTATAAAGCCCGCCTATGCCGACAAGAACATCCCTCCTGTCAAGCTTCACTGGAGAATTTTCGCCATTTTTGGAGGTGGTTTCAGGTCTTTGGTCATCATTTTTGGCTTTGCATGTAAATTTTACGGCAGGGTTTTTTCTTCTGTTATTGGAAAAGGGAGATTTATTGGAAGAGAAGGAAGAAGAATATGGAATGCAATTGGTTGCAGATGCCATTTCACCAAAAGAAGCCATTTGTCTAGTTTGCAGAAGTACCACCACACCCCCCCTAATTATACTATTTCATGGGATGGTATGGGAGTGGGAGTAGGCATATGAGTGCATGTTTGCAAATCTAACATTTTTTTTTTCCTTTTTTGGACGATGAATAACTTATTATTCACTAATCATACATATATTCCATCACTGTGCTATTATTTCGATTAAGTTCATTATGTGGAAAATATAAATAAACTACATATTCAACAATCAAATCCCGACAATTTTTACTTTCATTTATCGTTGATAATCAAGTTGAGGTATTTATTCGCACGTAAATTCTATGCCACACATTTTGTGATGCTCATTTTAGCCCCTGTTTGTTTCTCATTTTTCATCCATAAAAATGAAAAATATGACCGTTATCCATCACATCAAGCCATCAATTTTGAATTTCTATCTCTTGTATGGGGTCAATAATGACTATATTTTTCATTCTCATTCTATAATAATGTGGCTCAAACGGGCCCTTAATAACATTTGTAAAACATTTATTAAATTTTTTTTGTCTTACAACCTCTAATATTATATGCTAACATTCCAAGTGCTCTAGTAGTTCGTGAAGAAGGAAACACTAGTGCTAAATTGCACAATGACCACACAAAAATTTCACAGTTGTCGTAGGACCACCACGTTTTCCCTAGTCATCTTTTCTACCCTATCTTCTTCGTAATCCTAGTTTGACAAAACTTTTCTCAGATTATTAGTCAAAATTTATTTTTAAATTTATTAAACCCATGATTTTTATATACTTTCTAATCACACATTTCACATAATTCACTATCTTATAATCTCAAAAAACTTTGTTGAACAGGGGCAACTTTTACTTTCATTTATCGTTGATAAACAAGCTAAGGTATTTAATCGCACATAATTCTTTGCCGAACAAATAAAGTGCTTGTTCGATAGAATTTTAAATTTATCTCAAACTTCCGAACTTTTNAAACCCATGATTTTTATATACTTTCTAATCACACATTTCACATAATTCACTATCTTATAATCTCAAAAAACTTTGTTGAACAGGGGCAACTTTTACTTTCATTTATCGTTGATAAACAAGCTAAGGTATTTAATCGCACATAATTCTTTGCCGAACAAATAAAGTGCTTGTTCGATAGAATTTTAAATTTATCTCAAACTTCCGAACTTTTATCTCAAACTTTATTTTAACCGGACATTTTATGATGCTCATTTCAATAACATTTGTAAAACATTTATTAAAAAATTTGTCTTAAAACATCTAATTATTAAATGCTTACATTCCACGTGCTCTCTCAGTTCTTGAAGAAGGAATTGTACACTAGTGCTGAATTGCGCAATGACCAGACAAAAATTTCACAGTTGTCATAGGACCACCATGTTTCCCCATGCTCGTCTGTCACCTTTTCTACCCAATCTTCTACGTAATCCTTGTTTGACAAAACATTTCAAAGATGACAAAACTTTTCGAAGATTGTAGTCAAAATTTATTTTTAAATTTACATTAAATCCACAATTTTTATATACTTTTTAATCAAACATTTCACAGAATTCACCATCTTATATTCTCAAAAAACTTTGTTAAACAGGGGCATAGATAAATAACGTTTTGTACATGATTCATATTTAGTTCTTAGCCTTTGCTCAATTAATTAGCACAAGTAGTAATTTCTCGAGGAATCCATCAAAACATTCTCTTAAAGTGGTGTAAAAAAAATTCTTAACCATAACTATAAATAAACAAAAACAAATAAATAAAGAATAAATAAAAAGAATAAATAGTGTATTCTTCAACTCACCCACCTTAATCAACAAACATGCTTGGTTTACATAGCGGTTGACATGTGGCAAAGTGTCATTTAACAAAAAAAAAAAAAACCCTATTTTTCATCCAATCACTTTTTTACTACAAGGGAAAATGGTAACAATGATGTCAACCTTGAAATGTACAAATAGCAAAATTTTCTAATAAATGAGCCAACTGTTTTTCAATAAGTTTTATTATTATTATAATTTAAATTTTGAAAAGTTTAAAATTTTCTATTATTCATTGATATTTCCACTCTCTTGAGCATTTACATCCACCTCATCTATCCCTAATTATCCATTAGTCAACGTGACCATCGTGAACTTGAAACACTTGGTCGACAGAGAACTTGCTCGATATTATAATTCTTTCTGTTATGGGTCACATAAGGAGCTTGAAATTACATATGCAAAGTACTTTTTTTTAATTTCACATATTTCCGAAAATATACATCTTAGTACTAACTTATTATGCAAATATTACGTTAGACCCACAACTTATCAGTGGATAAAAAAATTTCCAAACATGCACCTATGAGTACTTCACTTTTTTGGACAAAATGTGCGAGTGAGAATAATAGATCTTAGTTTTTTATTTCAGTATGAATTAAGAGGTTTGAGCGAAATTTCTTATAATTTACAAGGAAAAAATACTTCCTATGACGTATCATAAGCTAGAATTCATGGAACACTTTTGTTTATTGCTTGAGATACATAGCATTAACCAATAAAACATGAAAAAAATCATCAAGTGAATAGCTTGAAGAGAAACACAACTAAAAAAAAGGATTTATCCTTCATAAATTTAGAGTTAATGGTATGAATTCTCTTCCATCACTCTCTATGGTTTCAATTCAATTCAATATTAGGTATTGAGAAATATATAAATTATATTCAACAATCAAACCACGTTTAACTTTTAGTTTTATCCACTAACAAACAAAATAAGATTTTTATTTAGGCATCCCTGACTATTGAATTTGTGATTCACATTCTGACGGTTGTACGTGCTTTTGGACGAAAGAGGAGTTAAAGAGGTGAAAAGGTGGTTAAGGGATATTTTGGGCAATAACATGGCGCTTGGGCGCCTGGCGCCAATCCGGGTGGAAATTGAAGTTATTTACTGAAACTTAGCGCTTGGACGCTCATGGAGGCACTAGGACAGCGATTTTCGCCTGCTGCCCGCTCGAGCGCCTCTCACTTGGCGCGAGGCTGCCGCTCGAAAGGTAGCATTATCTGGGAAATTTTTGTTTTCTTATTTTTAGCTCGTTTTTTATCCTTTTTTCCAAATGCAATATATTTTCTTTGGTCATATATATATACGGAGTTATTGTCTTTCATAAGACTTTGTATGAGTTATAATTAAGTTAAAAACACAATATTTATTGTATTCTTTCTCCATTTTTAATAAATTCTCCGTTCGTCTGTCAATTTTTTTTGTGTTTTTCTTTTATTTTGATTGTTACTTCATATTGTATCATATAACCTCATATTCAATCACTAACAATGATAAATTAGGATTCCACTGGCAGTTTGTGAAGGAAGCCAGTTCACAGTAGCGCTAAATTTTGCGAAATTGTATCCTTGGACAGTTCACCGATTTTTATATTTCTTTAGTGAAACGTACGTCCTCGTGATCCGCATGATC
>CAIGRK010188483.1:0-10765 GCA_903798315.1 Fraxinus greggii | reverse complement strand
AAGTAGTTCTCACCTCATTGGCCATCGTGGATAATTATTAATGTCATCCTATATCAAGTTCAAATAGGAATTTGGTTAATAATAACCTTGGATATGCAACGAGGAAGTTACTTTCATTGCCAATTTGCCATAGTTTGATTCTTCTTCTGTTCTTTTAGGTGGTACTAGTTATATAATTGGGATATAGAAGCCAATAACAGGTTGGCTGATGAAATGTGATGGTACAAATTAAACAAGTTAATCAGGAGTCTCATCTCGTGCGAACTTTGACACGTGAGGAAACTTGCATTACCAAATTTACTTCAACTTTCAAGTTAGGTATTTACTTTTATCATCTTATAGGTGATGCTGGAATCATATAAAAATATGTTCTATGTTAAATCACTTCATTATATGCAACTTTCATTAAACTCGCATCACTTCCACACCTCTTAAACCCCCTATGATTTAACTGCTGTTTGACATAATTTGTCCATAACGGTTTTAAGTCTACTTCTTGTAGATTGACCGCTCTGGATTGGGCTCGAAAACATGGTGTAACTTCCAAATTAGACCAAAATGCGCCATTTCTTTTAAAAGCATTAACTCTGAAATGTTTGGCGAACAAGTTGTGGGAATGGGCATGGAGCAAGGCGTTGGATGGAGTTTTCTAGGAGGATCAAGAACCATCAGCAGACAAAGTTTTGGAGGAAATATTCTGTGTAGAAAACGTTTAGCTGTATATGCTTCATGTAATTATTCACATTTCTTTATTCTCTTTCATGATTTTCCTTCTTTTCTAACTAGAACTTAAGTATGTCCTTGTTTCTGGATTATTTGGGAATCTGCATGCATCTTTTCATCTGAGGAGAACTTGTTATTGAGATTTTATGTTCTGATCCCATATTATAAATTAAAACCACATGTAAAAACAATCAATTAATGGTTTTCTTATCACAAGGAATATTAAACTTTCAAATGAACCAGCTTCAATAAAAAGAATTAGAACACATTAATGCAGCTTTGGTTGTAAGATGTATTATTACTTATTATTGGTATTCACTCAAATAAATACCCTTCTTCATATGGTTTTGAACAACTTTCTTCAAGAATCCTTTCCACCGAGAAAACTGAAAGGTCAAAGCTTGTCAATGCTTGGTTCTTTATTTTGTTTTTCTACTTTTTGGGTGCTTTCATTATATTGAGAATCTGAACAGAGCTGAAGTCTAAGAGAATGCCACATTTGAATCGAATTGTAAAGAAAAAATTCAAAAATAACTGTTGGAATTAACTCTAAAATATTTACTTCATTTGCTTGTGCAAGGAAAATATGTATATGTCAAAAGTGTTTCCTAACTATTCTCTTGGCTCTTAATATGCTACTCTTTGAAGCTTGATAGCTGAAAACTGCATGCTTAAATATTCTCCAGGATCTTGAAGTTGAATACCCAAGTGCTCTCTGTTTTTACAAAAAAAAGAAATTGTCTGAAATATATATTTGGTGTTATCGTCAGTGTTTAACTGATGTCATCAACATTTCTAAAATTGCAGAACTGTGCAAAATTAAGTCACACTATTTTCTTTTATTTGCACATGACAGAACATTCCTTATGTGGACAAGCTANGGCTCTTAATATGCTACTCTTTGAAGCTTGATAGCTGAAAACTGCATGCTTAAATATTCTCCAGGATCTTGAAGTTGAATACCCAAGTGCTCTCTGTTTTTACAAAAAAAAGAAATTGTCTGAAATATATATTTGGTGTTATCGTCAGTGTTTAACTGATGTCATCAACATTTCTAAAATTGCAGAACTGTGCAAAATTAAGTCACACTATTTTCTTTTATTTGCACATGACAGAACATTCCTTATGTGGACAAGCTAATCTGATTAACATTCCTTATGTGGACAAGCTAATCTGATTATATTGATAATTATTGCTTCCTTAGTGGCATCTGGCCCGTGTCATGGACACTTGAATTCATGAAATTGCCTTCAGATACATGACCATATTTCAAAAATTTTACTCTATTCATTATTTGTGGCCTATGAGATATCAAATTGTTGACTAATGCTTGGAGCCAAGCATCAAAGTGCCTGGACCTGTTGAAAAATCAAGGTGTGGTTATACTTTTAGAAAATGCTGTGATTCACAGTACTAAACAACATTCGATGGTACTAACTTACCAAACATCATGTTAGTTATTAACCTTGTGTAACCTCTTCAAGCACCTAATGAACATAAAGGCAAAATTGACATATATTATCTGTCTCGGAACAGTGTTGTCAAGCGCTCAGATTGCTAGTAGTGCTTTTACATTGGGAACAGCTGCTGTTCTTCCATTTTATACTTTCATGGTCGTAGCACCAAGAGCGGAGCTTGTAAGTCTACTATTTGGATCCCAATTCATTATCTTCTATTATGTATTCTTGTTCTTATTTCGACTGCTACTATTTGACTACAACGTTAGTGGAGTTTTCTGTTGTTTTTCATTTGTAAATTGCAAAGGAATTGTAGTTCACCTAGTTTCTTCATTTTCTTCAATTGTTGGAAAGTTTCCACAAAACATGCCAAAACAAAATTATAGTAAGGAAGAAAAAAATCTTTGTTCTAATCTGGTGATTGAGAAAAAGAAAAAAGAAAAAAAGAAGAAGCCTAAAGATATTGTTGATCAATTAGTAAGGAAAGTGCAAAAATTTCCTTTGGTTTGCACATCTTTTGACGGCAGAATTTGGAGTAAATTTTAGGTCAAACATGGAAGAATGTCTCCCTTATAAATTGACGTTGTTTATTCTCTTTTGGGTACATGACTGGATGTTTCTTGAGAGGAAAAATTGTAAGCCTAGAACCTGATTTTTCTTGTTGTCTTTGTGGTTTGTTCAAAAAGTAGAAATTGGTGGGTGTGGTAAAGCTTAAGATATTATTTTTCCTACGATACTTGGGGGTTTGGTGAATGAAAATTCTATATGATTGTACAATTTTTCATATAGTGGGAAAATTTAGTAGTCCATAAATTTCTCTTTTTATTTAATTTTTTGTCCCATTTATTTTTCTATGAATAAGGATCCTCTGGACAAATTAAAGGGAATTGGCATCAATTCCCAACACGAATTACCAACTGATAGTAGTTTGATAATATTTGTCCTTTCTCATATATACCCGGGTCATGATATAACACTAATGTTTTACGCCCGTCCATTGGTTGACAGTGATGAAATTTGTCACTTCAATTTAAATCCAGAGGCATAATTCTTGAAAACTTGAAATAGGCCTTGTGTCAAATATTGGTCTAATGTGCTTTTCTCTTCCGTATGCAGACAAAAAAACTGATGGAAAATGGCATACCATATATCATTCTTGGAATATTATATGCATATCTACTATATCTATCCTGGACACCTGATACAATTCGGCTGATGTTTGCGAGTAAATACTGGCTACCAGAGGTGCGTAATAGTTCTTAAGAATTCTGTTAAAGGTAGTTTGGAACCATAAAACTTTGCTCATTTCACATATAATTTTTCAGCTGCCTGGTATAGCTAAGATGTTCTCCAGTGAGATGACATTGGCTTCTGCTTGGATTCACTTGTTAGCTGTTGATCTTTTCGCTGCAAGGTCTCTCTCTCTCTCTCTCTCGCTCGACGTGACATGTAAATATAGAACACATAGACGTACATTTTTCTTTGAGGGGGCAGGGTGCTTGGGTTTTGTTTGGAGAGTTTTTGACACTTGCCTCTTTTTATTCAAGCAGACAGGTTTATTATGATGGACTTGAGAGCAATTTAGAGACCAGGCATTCTGTTTCTCTCTGTCTTCTATTTTGTCCCATTGGGATTGTTAGTCATGTCATCACCAAAGCTCTAACCAAACAGGCAGATTGAACAGAGAGGATTCAGTGAAGAAGAAGCAGCTGACATTGATTTCAATATGGAGATGATTTTTAAATGTAATGCTCGAAAGAGTTCAGATTTTTCATTTAGTATAACTATGAGTAATTATTAGTTACTTACGGAATCATTATGTTAGAAGTGGTTGTACAATCTTTCTTTTCAATATATTTTTCAGAAATGAATATACATAATAGTTTTCTTGTGTTCTAAACCACAACATGTACGAAAAGGTTAAGATATATGAAAAGATTATAGACATCTTTCTTCAAATAAAATTCCACTGATGTACACAATACTAAGGGCTCCAAAATAAAATATACGGGATTTCAACTTGTTTTTCTCTCTAATACATGCCATCAATGTCATACTTCGGATTATCGGTACATTTTGGGATATAAGGTCGAAACATGATGTGGAGACTGTAAATGTAACATTTTTAGTGCAGAGTTGAATTCTAGTTTTCTCTTGTGACATAGAGAAGAAACCGGTTCTCTTTTCCCTTTTGGTTGGGGTTTCATTTCATCAGGGACTTCTTGTCATGGAAACAAACTTCAGGATGTATGCATATTCAACATCTATATTATCTCAAAGATCTTGCTGCTCTTCTCAAGGTATGCCATCCCTTTGCTTCGAAAAAGCACGTATCAGCTGAAGGTTCTTTTTTTCCACTCAAGGAAGAAGGATGACTGAAAAATCCTGCCTTACTGTCAATGAATATGCTGTGTTTATCCCTGGCGTAAGAATGCTGCATCCATTATTTGAATAAAGATATAAATGAACATGTTCGTCTAAGTTTCAAGTCACTTAGCCCCAGTTTGGTTGCCATTTTTTTGAAAAAACATTCATTTAAATAGTGATCTTTTTGGAAAATGTAAGGTTCAAAAGTAGGAAAAGTTTTGGTTACGTATAGAATATTTTATTGTGAATGTGTGGTTAAAAATGAGTGTAGAAAAAGAGTTTTGAAACAATGGGAGACAAACAGGGGCTTATAGTAAATAAATATGGTTTAATGTAAATGCTTTTTTTATTATTTAAAGTTGAAAATGGTAAGTAATATGTTTTGAAGGTAATGGAAGAGTTCCTTTCAAAGTATCTATTTATTTTTACTTGGAAAGTAAAAGAGAAGTATTTCAAAAGTTGCAAGCAAAAAGTTACCTAAAGCTAAAAGAAACCTTTACCTCTTTTTAAGGTTCGTCAAACACGAGCTTTGTGAATCATTGTGAAGTTGTTGGTACATATTTATGACAGAAGTCGTTAAGACTTACGCATGTTTGTTGAATAATCAGTCATTTAAGATATTATGGATGTATTTAAAACATCCCATCCCAAACTGATGGTATTGCTTGGCGAGCTATTCATCTCGGTTTAGTGGGAACTAATTTTGTCTGGATTGTACAGTTTATAATTTGGTAATTGAAAATATGAATGCATTTGGCTTATTTGTATGGCCTAATTCTTGATTCCCTGTGAAACACAGAACATTCTCTTTTTTCCCAAACAAACAGTTTCAACTTATTTTGTGCAATTTAAACTAGTTTCTGACTCAGCAAAATTATAATCTGGTGAGCTTTTTGACAAAAAACTGGTCAAATCTGAAAAAAATTAGGTGTAGTTTGACTTGGACTAGCTCATTTTGTTTCTAAAGTTCCAAGAAAACCTAGTATATTGTAAGGTCTGCAGTTTCTGGAATCTGCTATTTTCTTTGTTTGTTAAATGTATTTACTATCTTCAACTTGTACTTCGACTCAATCAGCTTATATCCTTGTTTGCTCTGTTTACATTCACTGCATGGCTTCACTCTCATTCTTGTAACTTCGTTGGTATTGGAAGCCAGAAACACTCTGGATGGACCTAAAGTTTATAAACTGTAGTAAATTTTGCAGTTAATCCCCTACTTAAGCAGGGGAAATAGCAAATTACATAACGAACTTAAATGTTTTCGGATTTACGCTTGAATAGTTGCAAAAGCTTCAGAAACCAAAGAATTATTTTACCATACTGTTGCTCTTGGCAATCTAAATTACTGGAATAACAGTCTAATGATACTGTCGCAAGTTAAAAGCTTTCCATTTTGGAGCAACCTGCATTTCGGTTGTTGTCTCGAGCTAGTAGCTGTAGTCAGAGCTTTGGCTTTTACTGTGTCTTTTATTCTAAAAACTTGTATGAGAAAATTATACCATGTTTGTGTCTACATTCTAATACCCTCAAAGCCAATCCATCAGCGTGCAAGGCGATGCCTAATTGTACCCCGCCCCTCGTCCAACACGAAGTTAGCTCTAGCAAACTCTGTACTACAAAAGAATGGATTCAGATCAGTGATCCCATAATCAAGAGCCTGCAATAGAAAGCAGTGCATGTACAATAACATTTTAAGTAGAGGAAACTAATTCAACTGTACCTTGCTTTGCAGTTCTCCACTTTTACTTCAATATGAGTGAGATTTGAAGTAGAACCAGACACAATTTCTTCCAAGTGCATTGCATCCTTCACAAGTCCACGCAGAAGGTACAAAACCATAGCATTGAAATCCTTTTGAATATCATGTACTTTTTGAAGCTCTGCAGAAAAACCAATCATCAAGATACAAAATTACAAACACCAATATATTCTAAGATATTATACTGTTGAAGTGGAGAAATACTACACTAACGAGAAAATATGAGCCCAAGCAGATTAATTTGATCTCTGAGAACTCCAGACAGTGGAGTTAGGAAAAGTAGAAAGAATCTGGAATGGGCTGCGCAAATGAAACTGGCCTAAACTACCTTTTTTTTGTGTTACGGTTCAATGTGATAGCATCTAGAACAAAATGCAATTAAAGATTTCAATAAAAAGATCGGACAAACTGCAGATACCTTTTGCAAAGCTTTTTGCACACCAAATTTTTGGGTTGAAATGAACGAGTCCAGCAGGACGCGAAAGGCCATGTCCAAGTCCTCTTGAGTGACATGCTGTTTAAGATGCATTCTTGCATGGGCTTCAGACATCCGTATCATTGATTCTATGTGCCTCACTGCAATAGGAACTCCTTGCCCATGCTATATAAGTACAAAAAACAGAAAAGCATGAATCATTAATCAGTTCATAGAACTATCGGTAGTTTTTTGTAGCAAAGGAAAAGCATATATATCAAGTAGAACCTCACCGAAGATTCTCTCCTTAATTCAGCATAAACTTGAGTGAGCTTGTCTAAATCTGCATCATGCAGCCTTGGAAATACATTCAGCTTGGCATATGTTATGTATTTCTTTAGCAATTCTTGAGGAATTATCTGTAAACAAGAAACATATATTGGAACTAGAAATTCATGTAAACAGAAACTTTTAATGAAGTGGAAGTGTAGAGTTTCAGGTTAAGACCTCAGAATCCGGTTGTGTAGTGGAAGATTGAAAATCATACTGAGAATTTGCCACCGACATGTTGTCCAAATTAGCACCTTTAGGTTGTGATTTGAAATGACTATCAACTACGAACTTTGACACCATCTCATGAGTGACTGGGTCAACCACATCCTGTATGGATCAAACTTCCCTTTTACAAAACTTTTTAAAAAGAAAGATCACAAGAAAAGACAAATTGATAGAATATCCTGAAAAAAAACTTGACAATGTAGAGAATATCAAAGCGGGAAATGATGGGATCTGTCAACTCCACATTTTGAGAAAATGTCTTTGAAGAATCATATCTGCAGAGAAAAATGTATTGGTTCAAATAACACAGTCAACTAAAAAACTACTATCATGAATGGAGATATATGAAGCCTGGGTTTGCAGCACATAGAGAACAGGATCTTACATTTATTGAATGCTAAGTGTAGGGCTTTAGACCAATCCTAATTATTTATTTACTCTTTCCATAATAAGAAACTATAATTAATCACTTATATGCAGGTGTTTCAGTCTGGCATCATGAAATTGAAAGCTAGTTCTACGTAACCAGGGGTCAGAGGTGACAAACAGACCATTAAAATAGGATATCAAGATAAATGACTTAGTAGTATATCCTTTCTCTATCTATCTACACTGAAACAAGGCACTTAAATTTGATGCTCATTCATAGGGTTGCCAACCATTTGGACCAAGTAGCAACTCATGTTTGCATTGCCAAATGACCCGAGTTTACTTTCTTGCTAAATTGAATTTTAACTTCCTTAATACCTTCCTCCAATAGGATTTGCTGTAGCAATGACAGAACAGCGGGCCTGGAGAAAGGTGACAATCCCAGCCTTCAAAATGCTAATGCTCTGCTGTTCCATTGCTTCATGAATACTTACCCTGGAATGTTGAGATATCTTAAAAAGAGAAAGTAGAAAGATCAGAGCAGACATCTATTCAACATGCAATTGCAAACCTGTCCTGATCATTCATTTTATCGAACTCGTCAATAAGACATATCCCTCTATCGGCCAGAACAAGTGCCCCTTCTTCAAGGGCCCACTCTCGTGTGACCGGGTCCTTATGCACTGCTGCTGTGAGTCCTACAGCAGAGGCTCCTTTTCCAGTTGTATAAACAGCCCTTTGTCCCGTCTTTTCAACATACCTAATAGAATTTTACTTGGCCATTAAAAAACTGAATGGTCTGATAAAGCAAGTCATTCTGGAATAACTCTTACTTGACGAACTGGGACTTGGCAGTGCCTGGATCACCCATCAGGAGTACATTTATGTCTCCACATAATCGGTGTTTCCCCTCCACATTTTTCTCCTGGCCTCCAAACATTGCTAGAGCTACTGCAGTCTTTATGTCCTCGTGACCATATATTGATGGGGCTATGGACTTAATAATCTGAAATGTTCGCAATGAAGAAGTGTGAAAAAAATTCATGACAAGAGAACTTGTTCTTCTGATAAGAATCGAGAGTATTTAATGAGAAATTTCATTTCATGCCTAACATAAGAAGAGAATGGTTATAGGTTCGGAAACCTACTCGTTCTTCTATCCTTGGGTCTTTGGCCAACTTCTCAATTTCTTCTTTGTCCTCCTGGGTAAGTTTGTAAGCTGAAAAGAGGTCTTGCTTCTTTGTTACATAATTTGCTTCAATTACAGTGGCAAAGACAGGAAAACCATTCTTTGTGTTCAAATAAAAGTCGAAATTGTTTGTTTGGGAAAAGAAAAAAGGTAATGCAAATTAAAATTAAGGAGCTTTACATTAAGTTGCAGTGAAACAATGAAGTCCATAAGATTAGAATTTTACAATCTCTTCCCCAGGTCGGGCACAATCAATGAGATCATTCAACAGTATTACTTCCTTGTATCTTTGGAGTCGACCAGCAGACACAATCCCAGGGCTCTTTTGGAGTGTAAGTTTCTGGTAGTTCCTATATATAGTCTGTAACAAAGCACGAAGTTTGATTAGCCCCTTTTTTGGTTCCCTTTCATCAATAAAAGAATGGACATGGAGGCACAGGGTACCTACTTGTTCAACATTGACAATGAATGGTCCTTTGGACTGGTACTCTGGACAAGAACCAACCTTCACCTCCGAATATGAATTCTGGGAAAAAAAAAACCTAAAATTGTTCCACACTTGTTACAATCATACTTCACTTGCTGCAACTGGGGAAAGACACCAGAACGTTGAGTGACGACTCCTCCAATTCGAATCATGGTATTCAAATGGATCTGCCTGAAATGCACAGTGAAAAATGAAGGTAAGTATAAATTTCACAACAGAACTTTAAAGAAAGCAGTCAGTACTACATTTTGACATATTACCTAATATTGCGTATCTGATCATAAACTGATAAGTTGGTGATTCGTACAGATGAATTTTCTTGTAATTTGGATGCAAGTCAAAAACAACCTATTGGCTACCTCTTCCATAACCTCAAGGGCAGACTGGGGTGCGTCTACCAGCCAGATAGCAATATTCCGGTGGATAAGGTTGAACTGATTGTAATCAATCTGAAGGCTGCACATGTTAACTGCAGATATAAACGATTAAGTCAGGTGATGAACCAATTTCTACAATGTTTTTCTTGCTTGATGATATCAAGCATTGTGCAGCCATTTTCCCAAGAATCCTCGTTACATCTTACAGATTAACAAAAATTGAGCTGAGAAGCTTCCTAGCCGATACCATTTCATTAATCTGCCGTAGATATTCAAAGTCCCCATGGTCGCTCTTTGGGTTATATGTAAGCAAGAACTCCTTGAACTTCTCCGCAATGAAACGCCTAACTTCATCTCTAGTAACCCATTCCCTACGGGTTCCCTGAACCTGGTACATCTCAAACTCACCTTCATCATTGTCTTCATCCTGCATCAATATCCATCAATCAATGAAACTGCCATCAATATTATTAAAAAAAAGGTCTAATTACTTCCCTCAACTGTTCAGTAAGTCAAAAGATCAGAGCTAAGGAAAACAACACACCTCATAAGCGTGATCATCTGTCTGATCAGTCACTGGCACGTCTTCCCTAGAATTAACCCGCTGTGAGCGGCCCAGTGAACTCGGCATTCCATCACTATCATTTGGAGGCCTAAAGTCGGCTCTGGTTCTTTTTGATGGCCTACTGTTGTCATCATCAGTGTCTGCAACAAGGAGTACCAGGTTTAGAAGATTTTGCTGAGAAAACTGTATGCATAGGTAAAAGCATTTAGACAAGTACATCACTTCTAATTTATAAACTTCTAATAAAAGATGCAGCAGCTTCTCCAGCTTATAACACCAAACTCTTTTAAACTGGTAGTTTTGATAGAATAACAATCACATAAAAAGGATTATAAATTCATATGCTTCAATCAAATCCTTTTCACATATGAACCCTAAATTAAAACTCCATGTTGAAACTAAAGAAATTAACAAAATCACAATCATACCTGAATCCATGGATGTTTGATGATTAGCCTTAACGGATTAGGATCTTCCAATTGATTGGTGGCCTTCACCT
>CAIGRK010188045.1:0-11629 GCA_903798315.1 Fraxinus greggii | reverse complement strand
ATGACATATCAGTAGAACTTCTTTATCTCAGTGTTGCTTTGGATCCTAAAGATTCATTAGATCATTTGACATTCGTAAAATTTGCACACTTGTAGAGAGATTCTATCCTCAAGATTTTTCAAAGCAAGATATTATTACATTAAAATTTGAGTTACCACATTATGAGTTAGATATGAAGGGTAAGCCTCGATTTCAAGGATCTATACTTGCCGAGTTACGGTGACAGTTGACTGATAGTGGAAGGTCGGAAAATTACATTAGGTGACTAGATTGATTCGTCTTGTATTGACATTACATGTTTCTACCGCAAGCACAGAGCGAGCATTTTTAGTGATGAAATATGTGAAGACGACACTTCGCAACAAAATGGATGATGACTTTCTTGCTGATTGTATGATACTTTTTATAAAAAGAAATTGTTGAGAAAATTGATCTAGATTTTATTATAGATGAATATTATGTTTCAAATACTCGTCGGGAACGATTTAAATAAATAATATTCTTTAATTTTTTTAGTACATGTAAATTTTATTACATTGACCTTGTTAAGTACTTCCCCCCCTCCCAAAAATAAAAAATAAAATCCCGGATCCGTCCATGTGTGTATATATATTCACTCTTGTTCTTGATATGAATTTTATGGAAGAACATAATTAGAAGATTCTGTAAAAGCACTACAAATCATCCTTTGGATGTACTGTATAAATTCATTAGATACGAAATTTTTCAAATGGGGAAAAATGGCTCATCATAGGTACCATATTGTTAAATGGATTTTTCCTATTTTCCTTGCAACAATGGTGAAACCCAATATTGTAACAAATTCGTGACACTGTCGAGGGAAAAGTTTGCAGCCCACTAAAACTTAAGGAAACTGATTACCAAGTAGCATGGAATTTTAGATCTTCTACGTTGAAAAGTAAAACGGTCTTCAAAAATATTCAGGAGTTTTTATAAACGATTTAAATTATAAATAGATAGAGATTAATGGTGAATAAATAGATAGTACTTATGACCTGAAAGAGTGCGGATAGAAAGTGTGCTGTGTTTAGCTTATAAACATAGAAAGTCTAGTGTAAGTATTCTGTTATCAGCAGCAGTACGCTCCGCTTAGCTTTAAAGTAAATTGAATTTATTTGTAAATAATTTTTTGTTCCAAAATTTCTCAACTAGCATTTAGCATTTATTCATTGGAACGTTTTCTCAGTTTTGCATGCGTGAGTCAGATAATTCTTGAACATGCCATGCCCAGTTCCCAGTAAAGTCATAATATCCCTAATTCGCAACAAATTCAAGAAATAATAATCCAATAATTTTAAGCTTTCTCAGCCAATAATCCAAGTTTTACGCGCCAAAATGATCGGGAAAGGAGTTTACAAGAATAAAATAAAACAAGCTCGCCTCCTTTTACATGAACACAGCAACAGCAAAGAAAACCCTCTGAATCTATATGATGTTGCATGTTAACTAAACACAACTGGTCATGATTGAAAAAGAACAGACTACCAATCATGACATTAAATGCATATGGCCTACCACCATCAGGAGCCAGTTACAGGTGATAAAATCACCAAGCGAGGAAAATATAACAGAGGTTTAGAAGATGAACCAAAAGCGTAACTAAATCATATTAGAACAAAGTTAATAAACCATGAAAATAAGTACGAAAGTATTTGGATAATGATGCATGTAGCCTAAAGCAGTCAGACAGAAAACAAATATCAAATAAAAATAAAAATACAAGTATCCGTTAACAACAAAATCATAAGACGAAGACCTAAGACATCCTCTGAGCAGCCTCCTTGGCAAGAATCCTTTCTTTCGCCTTCGCCTTAGCTTGGGATTTTGAGCCCATAACTCCACCTCCCCACTTCTTCCTAGTCTCTTCATATTTATCGTTGAAGTTTGCCTAAAATTAACAGCAAAAATATTATAAGTTGACTTTCCCTCAAAACTAAGTAGGTGTTTGGTGAGAATTAAAATTAGATTTTTAGCAGATTATGATAGAAGTTTTTGAAATGTGTGGTAGAAAAACGGTGAGACTCGTGAAAAATGTGGTTAATATTAATTGTTTGACTTTGACTTAAATTAAAATCTGATTTTAATCCAAAACAAACGAGGGCACAACATATTAAGAATAACCCTAATAATGCGTGCAGAGGTACTTGGATTCCAAAAAGACAACACACTACCTTAATAGCCTCCAAAATCTTGCTGAACTCCAACTTGTCTTCATTCTTTACAGAGGTCAAGCACAAGGCTGATGCAGTCTTCTTATGGACAATCTGCAAGGTGGCATAAAATAAAGAAGTTATATTGATCTCAAATTTCAGAGCCGTTAGTACCACAAAATCATTTGGGACCAAGAGACAAGTCGACGTACAGTTCCCAATCTTGCCTTTCCCTTCACAATGCAATAAGGGATTTCCATCTTCCTGCACAATGCTGGGAGCCACACAACCAACTCAATTGGATCCACATCATGAGCGATCACCACAAGCTGTGCTTTATTCTGCAAGAAAAAATTGATTAGACAAGTTATCAAGATAAACCCCAAGGGAACTATTCATTGTGTAAATATGTAGAGAAGATAACCTGCTCAATCAGATAGGTGATATGGTTGAGACCATACTTCACAATAATAGGCTTCTTAATCTCTGGAGTTTTGCCTTCGGCCTCAGCCTGAGCTCTTTTCAAAAGACGCTCTTTCTTTTGAGCTCTATCCTCAGGCCTGTATTTCAGAAGCATCTTAAACAGACTCGTTGCTGCACATTAACAACGAATTTAATCAATATAAGAAGTGTCTCGGATAAATTTCTAGTAGAACAAGAACATTTTATTTCACATTAAAGAAAGTTAAACCAGCATAAAGTATAACAAAAGACACTTGAATTAGCATAAATAAAACAGGGTTGGACGAACAACTGTTGAACTGTAGATTCTAGACACACTATACAAAACAAGCAGATTAATAGCTTCAATTCACTTTTTTTTTTTTTGGCAGAAAAACTCCAATTAGTCCAAAGAGCTAAAAATGTACATGAACAATAGAAGGTACCAGGAGACTAACCTATCACAGATTCAGGGATACCACTATCTCAAAGATCAAAAGTTTCCAAATAAATATAAAGTTATATGAGCGCCACACATAGGTCTCAATTCAGAAAAACAGATCTTCTGTCAGGGACAAGCGAATCTAGATCGAACAAAACCTATAAAAATAGGTAAAGAAAACAGAAGAAATGGAATAAATAGAATAGCAGATTAATCATTGGAAAAGGGAGAAAACCTAACCAAAGCAATATACAGTCATAACCTTATTGACATAATCACTCTAATGTAATATCACCAAAGAAATAAGAAAACAACATAAATATTCAGCATTACAGAAGAAATAAAAAGGAATAAGAAATATCATCAACAAACGGCAAACGTAATGCAATGACAAGAAAAAACATTATTATAAAAAAATTTAAAAGATATTAAACAGACCAAGGTTCTTATCCAAAGTTTTGGAGAACTGGTGAATTGGCGGAGGCACCTTGAGGCGCTGCTTCAATATCATCTTTTTCCTTTGGATTCGAACCACCTGCGGCCATTTCACGAAGCGGTGAAGATCCTTCTTCGGCGGCAGAGCTCCGCCAATTCCAAACTGTTTCGGTCGCTTCTCGAACAGCGGATTCACCACCTTCTCCACTTTCTTCTTCGCCGGAAGCTTCGCGCCCTTCTTTGGAGCCTACAAATACCATTTTTTTCTCAAAAACACATCGGAATGAAAAAATTGTATATCAATGAAAACCGACACAAGAAGATGAAAATGTAGATCTCCTACCATTTTTCTCCGATTGGTGACCTTGAACTACAAACTAGAGAGGCGCAGGCAATGTTAAAACCCTAACCTATTCTCCTCTGCCTCTCACACACGCCCACACGTACAATAAGGGTTTTAATATTCTGAGCGCTTTATAAGAACGATTTTTTTAATTTTTTTTAAAAGGAAAAAATGTTTTTTGGCCTTTTTTTATTTTTTATTTTTTTAATGATGTCCCTGATCCTTCACGGGTTTGCCTCAAATGAACGTGGAGACTATATGGTAAAATTATAAGTCCCATTAAGATTTTTTAAAAATATTGTTGTTCATTAAAATTGATATGGTAATTTTAAATCAATTTAAGAGAGATATGATAAGATAATAATAGTGTATAATTGCGAAAATATATGTAAAGAAATAATAAAATTTGCATTGAGTACTTCTTTAATGTAATACAGAGTGAATGTTGAGCATTTGATTCATATATACTTCAAAATATGAACAAAAATGCTATTTGTACCAAGTTACTTGACAAAATGACGTGTACGGTGGATATTAGTTTGGAAGTGGACGGCTTTGAATTTTTTTTTTACAGCTTAGCGCGCCAAAATGGGAAATTGGTGGGAGAGAAAATTAAAATAGCATTTTGTCTGCGGGTGCATCCATTTTCTCTCTCCGGCACCATTTCCCCCAAATTTGTCTGCGCGCCAACTCATTCTGTCCGTTTGTGTCCAAATTTGTTGTGTAGTTACACTGTTTGATTTTGATTTTTGATTTTAGAACATTGATTATTTGGTTCAATGAATTTGAACTCAAGGCAAAAAAATCATTATTTAAGCTATGTTTAAATTATGAGCTACATAGAATGCAATCTTTTTCATTATGCACTATAGTTGAAACTCAGCTTTTTGGATTGGAATAAACTCCTCAGCCTCTTGCAGGATGATCCAAATATGAAAGATGTTTTGTCTGTCGAATCAGAAAATGAGAATGTGGATGACACATTGAATGTCGCGGAGGATGAAACAATAGGAGGAGATGGAGTCACTGTACCTGAAGTTGGTATGCAGTTTAAGGATGAAAAAGAGGTGCATGATTTTTATGCAAGATATGCTTATGCCGTAGGTTTTCCAGTTAGGAAGAGGAGTTCGACGAGAGATGATGACGGTGTTTTGAGATTTATCACGTTGACGTGTAGTAGGAAGGGTCGAAGAATTGGTACTACAAGCACTTCCTTAGAGCCGCAATCAACAATTCAGACCGGTTGTAAAGCAAGGATCTCTGCATCGTTAGATATACATGGTTACTGGAAGATTAACTTGGTCCACCTTGACCACAATCATAAGACGAGTCTTACTAAGTCCAGGATGTATCGATGCAACCGAGATATTAGTGCACACTTGAAATGAAAGCTCTAAGTGAATGATGTAGCAGGAATACCATTACATAAAAGTTTTAACTCCGCAGTTGTTGAGGCCGGTGGATACGAGAACATGACTTGTATTGAAAAGGATTTTCGAAATTATATCGAAGAAGTGAGACGGCTAAGATTGGGTGAGGGTGATGCAGCTGCAATACAGTCTTACTTTTTTGAAATACAATCTCGCTGCTCCGGATTTTACTTCAGTATTGACTTGGATGATGATTCGCGCCTGAAAAATGTCTTCTGGGTTGACAATCAGTGCAAGCAAGCTAGCAAGCATATAAGGAGTTCGGGGATGTTGTGACATTTGATACAACCTACCTTACTAATAAGTATAATATGCCCTTCGCCCCTTTTGTTGGCGTGAATCATCACGGGCAATCAACGTTGCTTGGTTGTGGTTTGCTATCGAACGAGAACACAGATACATTTGTGTGGTTGTTCAAGACATAGTTAAAGTACACATACTGTCAAGCTCCGCATGGAATAATTACCGATCAAGACAGAGCGATGCAAAATGCAATTGAGATAGTTTTTCCGAATACTAAACATAGATGGTGTCTTTAGCACATATTGAAAAAATTGCCTAAAAAGTTTGGATATCATGTGGATAAGGCTTCGATATTTTCGAATATACATGTATTGGTTTATGATTCACAATTTGTCGAAGAATTTGAGGAAGGTTGGAGAGTGATGATCGATACGTATGACTTACGTGATGACAGTTGGTTATCCGAATTGTACAAAAATAGAGGTCGTTGGGTGCCATGTTTTTTGAAAAAAACATTCTGGGCTGGTATGTCAACAACGTAAAGAAGTGAAAGTATGAACACCTTCTTCGACGGTTATGTGCATTCGAAGACATCGTTGAAGCAGTTCGTCGAACAGTACGAGCGAGCCATGCAGAATAAGGTAGAAAAGGAATTTCAGGCTGATTTCAAGTCTTTTTCTCAAATGATACGATGTGCAACCACGTACGAAATGGAAAAACAATATCAGCAATTGTACACCGCATCGAAGTTCAGGGAAGTTCAGGTCGAATTTTCAGGTAAGGTTTACTGTGACCTCATCTTTGCTTCAGAAGGACATCTGGGGACAACGTATCGGGTATGTGAGGACGTCGTTTGTGGCAAGCGAAGATGGAGAAAAAAATTTCAGGTGTCATTTCAAAGAGATAACTTTGTAATCATATGCAGTTGTCACCTGTTCGAGTTTCGAGGTATAGTATGTAGTCATATGATTGCAGTGTTGATATGTAATGAGATTGCCGTGATGCCAGATTGGTATATACTGCACAGATAGAGGAGGGACGTTAGTAGAGGACACACGAGGGTCGGCGTGAATTATGCTGGTATGGTTAGTACTCCTGGACAATTGAAGTATGACGGATGTGTTCGGCATTTGCCACGGTGACTGACCTTGCGGTGGATGATTAAGGGAGGTATCGTGCTATCATGGATTGGATACAACTTCAAAATAAAGATCTTAGGTTGACGAAGTCGAGTTCCGATAGCAATACCAATTTCACGTATGTTGCATCTCAAAATCAAAGCAGTGGGGCTGTCAAGGATCCTATATCGTCGAAGAAAAAGGGAGCCCCGAGGACAAAATGGAGAAACGTCCCATGGGAGGCAAGCGATTAGAAGACAAAGGTATATTCGTAAGAATAAACGTTTTTTTTCAATATAAATCAATACAGTAATGCCGAAAAATTTTCTGGTGTATATGCAGGTGCGATCGAACAGCATATCAGGTATGGTTCTGCTACCTCTTCAACAACAATATTCAATCCCAATGCTAATGCCCGTGCCAACGCCAATGCCGTACTCGTTTTCCCAACTCCTAATGGTAAGTACATTAAGTAATCGATTTTTAATGCAATTTTTTGTATAATTAATGCCAGCAACATGATGTAGGGTCAGAGTATGAGCCAGGTGTTCACACAAAAAATGTCGTCGTCTACTTTCATCCATACTACAACGACAAATGTGTTTTTGAAATCACAAGGTACATATATATTTTAATCACACCACGTACAATTGACAACTAATCGACTCTTATTAATTTCAATTCACGTGTCTGGTAATGAGAACCCATATACCGATCCATATTTACCACATCATGGTGACTCCATTTAAATGGAGGCGAATAGCATCGTAAAGCGTCATTCGATGGAGCACAAAAAAGCGTTGAACGGAGGATTGTTGAATTATTTGCCATTATAGTTGAATGGAGGACTGTTGAATTATTTGCCATTATAGTTGAATGGAGGACTGTTGAATTATTCGCCATTATATTTTGTAGGCAAACTTATAAATTCTGCATGTGATGCAATTAAATTCTACATGTATTGAAATTTAATTTAGAATGAA
This sequence comes from Fraxinus greggii, assembly GCA_903798315.1. NCBI lineage: Eukaryota > Viridiplantae > Streptophyta > Magnoliopsida > Lamiales > Oleaceae > Fraxinus > Fraxinus greggii. The sequence goes on along the minus strand of CAIGRK010188045.1, from coordinate 4,023 downwards.
ACACCACTTACTGGCTATTAAATTCTGCAATTCTCTATTGTTGCTGCTAGGTTGTTCCTTGAATGTTTTTTGTACGTAACACATATGGACTTTCTAAGTTTTCCAATGTGGTTGCTTTCCTCTTCTTTGTATTGTTGTTGAGGTCACTGTCTTACAAGTCCATGATGGCACTTAGAATTGGTAAGAACTGCCAGTAATTCTATATAGATGTTGATTGAATATCGTGTGTATTGTTCTTCAATTACATGATGTTTACAGTAGAGTTTTCACCATTTTCTTGTAGCATATAAAGTTCAACTTACAGGATGTTTACATGAGTTTTGACCATTTTCTAAGAGTTTAAATTATAAGATGTCAAATGGTTTGAGATGGATGTTTTAATATATACACATAGCTAACAAAGCATTCACCGAACTGCTCATATTATCATTTCACGAACTTCCAAGGTACATGAAGTAACAAATTTTACTTCAACCAAAATGTACCAATTGACTGCACTACACTAATCGACCAAATTCATATTTACAACATGCAACTTGTTACCACATCATTACTACTTCACCGTAAACAACTAATCAAGCCGTGTCTATTCCCTTCAGTTTCCCTTCGGCAGGTAATTTTTCTCGACGGATCGTCACATTCCCTGTCAAAGAAATCAAGAGTTCTTCTTCATTATTTAGCCGAACTTGAGATTGGAACATTCGCGTCATATCTTCAACTTCTTCGTTCGTCGCTAGTTTAGCACATGTACCGCTAGATTTGCTGATTACTTCTCCATCTTTGCACCACTCTCAAAACCCACACTTCACACTGCAACATTTGAAGAATTTGTCTTTGCTAACAGTGTTCCTCTCAACTTCAAAAAACTTCTAAAATTCATGCACACAAAGTGGACATCGACGTTTTATCGAACAATCACCGAAGAAGTGTCCAACACTCCTGCAACCATGGGAAAGTCCGGAGTTCTTTCCTGGCATTCTGTGTTCCTGAATCAAACCAATTTACATACTCAACCAATTTCCGAAATCAATCCACAGAAGCACAAATATACCAACGTAAGCAAACGGTAAAAGGGGGACCATTTTGAGCAAAATTTCCGAGGAGATACAAATACAGAATAAGACAAGCCTACCAACATTGATTTTCTGAATTTTCACATACAGAAAAAACAAACCTACCAAAATTTCCCAAAACGCAAATGAAATAGAGTTGGCTTAAATACAGAAAGCAAATGAAGAGCAAAAAAAATAAAAAATTACACGACAAATAAACAAACAATCATTCATTTTCACAACAGAAACAAAATTAAAAAAGGGAAAAATAAGACTTGGATTCAAAATCAAAAAAGGGAGATTGAGGAAATGGATAAAAGTACCTGAAGCTTTAGCAGATGCCCGAGTGTCGGAAAAGAGAAAAACAAAAACAATTCAATCGTTTTTCGAAAATAAAAATTCTTCATGAATTGAAATTGGGTTTTCCTTCTTTTTTTGTGTGTGTTGCTCGCTTACACTTTTTTTTGGCTGCCGGAGTGACGCCGGAGTTACAGATGCTGTCGGACGTCTGTGGCTGCCGGAGATGTTTGGGATTTGTTTGGGATGAAGGGTTTCGTAGAAGTTGATTTGGGGGAAATGGGTTCTGGGGAGAGAGAAACGGGGAAGGGAAATGGAGGGGGGAGAGAGAAAGATGTTAGGTTTTCTAATTTTTAAGTTTTTTTTTTATTGCTGCCACGTCATTTTATCAAGTAAATTTGTCAAAGTAATTTGGTACACATCGCTCTCTATCTTGTCAAACTACGGTGTTCGTCCTCGAGATACGTGTCTTAGCCCTATTGACCAAATTTCATTAGTTGAGGAGTTCGATGAGGTCAGACCATCACGATATATAGGTTTTAGCCTATGACTTGTATAATCATTGCATATAGCCTAAAGAGTCATTGCGTTTTCTTGATTGATGGACGTGATAATGCTAATGTCAAATGTAACACCTTCCCATCACTAATTGGTTGTAGAGGTGGTGCTAACGTCATAAGGGAATATTTATCCAATTTAGTCATGATAATGTCTGCAAATGACAACTCTTTTGATCGTCCTAACAAGGTAGGCATTGTGGTCTGACCTCAATTGTTCAACTTTTCTCACAAGAACTTCTTTAATTGCCTAGACGAGAATCAATATTTGATCTGAGGTGTGTCTCCAGGTTGGACAACCAACAAATGTCCCTAAAGATCTAAATTCTATTTTTGGAGAGTTTGCACCTTAATGTATCGCGTTTGGAAAATAATTCGAGACCACTTTCATCGGGACTCTTCTTTGAGCAACACGTGGCATACATTCAATGGTTGTGTCAGTTCCACTTCCTTGAAGCTTACTTAAGAAGCTTTGTCAAAACTACGTCGATTTGCTCTTTCAATCTGGGTCCTTGATTTGATTTTCTTTGTTTTTCAAATTTCTTTTGAATGGTCTAGATCTTTCCTATTCATATTCCTTTATTTTTTATTTTTCCCCATTGTTTTCCTTTGTTTCCGAACTCTGTCTGTCCCTCGCTCACATTTTTATGTCCTTTCTTCACGAGGTCTTCCAACCCAAGTCGTCTTTACTCTGAGATCGCCTACCGAAATCTTGTATAGGTACCTTCTCTATTTTTATTCACCTCATCTTTGCCTCTGTCTTTGTCTATTTTGTCCTCTTTTTTATAAAGATGAGTTCAGATGAGCAGGATTCATTCTTAGGGTAATGGACAAAAAGATTTCATTGGTCCTTCTAGGTCATCGTCTAGTTCAAGTAACCCTGAAGTTTTTATCCTTGTCCCTATTACCTCATTTCATCCTTACGATTTTCTCCAACCTATAGAAGAAAACTATACCCCAAACTAGGTAGGGGCCCTTTGGGATGAACAAAGGAGAGACCGATCCTATTAAGGGAATGGAGTGGGAATCCTTAGTTGTAGAGTCCACTGCCAACCTCAAAAAACTCGAGGAGGGTTGGCATAAGACCTACCATATTCCTGGTTCAGTCGAAATGCCTTTTTCTAAGACAGATGATCGAGCTTGCGAGTCCCCAAAGGGCTGCATAGTACTTAACCCGACTATACTGGTAGCTAGGTTGATTTTGCCCTTCCTCTAGGTGGTTTGTAAATTCCTCAAGGCAATGACTAGGATAAACACTCATTCCTCGGTAATTTCTTTTGTAAGCATTAGAATATACAGCTTGCTGCATACTTGTTGTAGCGGTGAAAGGCTGATTTTCTTCTATGTCCAAGGAGATTTCCAGTTCTATCCTATGGAGGTTGATAAGATGACGTAGTTCTCACTAGATACTATAAAATTTGTCAGTGCCACCACTCGATAAGGTTCATTTAGCAATTTTATTTTTTTTGGCATATCTATCATCTAATCTGCCTATTTATTTTGTAGACTATCGTCCTAATATTTGCACGAAAACCCACAAAGGTTGAACGCTATCGAGTCCTTTATCAAGATCAAAGCTATTGTAATCTTTGGATCATTAACTCCAGCCTTTTCAAGGTCGAACTTTTCTTTTACAACTCATATTCTCCATTAGTCTGTATTGTTAGGTTTTGTAATAAAAATTCTATGTGATTTAGAAGTTTGTTGCATGAAGGAAGCTTGTTTAATCTTAGTTTAGAAGTATTTGGTTGATTGGATTCCATATGATTTGGGATTTGGTTGGTTACATGAAGTCTAAAGTACTTGGAATGTCATATGCTATGTAATAGAACATTTTTGATTGAGTGTATAAAAACCTTTTAACTAATATTTAAATCTTACTCTCTACTTTTTTGTTTTTGATATAAATTAAGGTTATATATCTGAAAGTTACATCACTTTTTAATTGCAAGATTGCACAATGTATTGCTGTTTCCATTTGTTAATAATGTATCCATCTACAGTGGGAACTAACGTGAACAAAATTTAAAAGTCAGTATGGACAATGACCTTCGAATTTAAACCGAATATCAAATGGAAGATTGCTTTTAAATTGATATTTAAATATTTTTTTTATT
>CAIGRK010187804.1:0-10528 GCA_903798315.1 Fraxinus greggii | reverse complement strand
TGGGTAATAGTGCTATAGAAGGGAGGTCTATAAATAGGATGGGGGGGTATGTAAAGGCATGCTTTTGACTGTAATGAGTTAGGAAATAGGAGAGATCACGCCTCTCGAATACCCTGGAGTTTGTTCAACTTCTGTTTTCTTATTTCAGTGTTCCATTCCTGTTTCATCTTTCAATTCAGTAAAGAATTCCACATTACAATCAATTCTTTGTTCATCTATCACAATATTAAGCCTAATCAACCATTGCACGGCTATTTCACAGGTGTATTGAATCAGCAGCTGCAGGGGATTTCCATAGATGCACAGTAGTAACAGGGGGCTCTATCACTGACTCTTTCCCACACACGGCCTTCCCTCCCCTCCAATCCACCATACTATCATCATCCTTCCACCTCTTCTCCTCCTTTTCTAAAAACAGTCAACCATATTAATTACAAATCCACAATGAAAATATATCATCCTCCTCTTCTCCAAATATTTTGAAAAAGTCATTTGCTATTCTTGGAGGCAACCTATATCCTTCTTCTTCTGTTGACCATTCCCTTCCCCCCACCCACATCCACACCCACCCCAGAAGCAGCCACCTGTTTTAGAGGTGAACCTACCCCCATTCTATCCAACAAAAGCTAGCAACCCTTTCATGTCCTTTTNTCACTGACTCTTTCCCACACACGGCCTTCCCTCCCCTCCAATCCACCATACTATCATCATCCTTCCACCTCTTCTCCTCCTTTTCTAAAAACAGTCAACCATATTAATTACAAATCCACAATGAAAATATATCATCCTCCTCTTCTCCAAATATTTTGAAAAAGTCATTTGCTATTCTTGGAGGCAACCTATATCCTTCTTCTTCTGTTGACCATTCCCTTCCCCCCACCCACATCCACACCCACCCCAGAAGCAGCCACCTGTTTTAGAGGTGAACCTACCCCCATTCTATCCAACAAAAGCTAGCAACCCTTTCATGTCCTTTTAAATTTGTATTATTGGTAAATTATGTACTGACCCACCCCCCATTGAAGAAGGTAAGGGAAGCTTTATTCATTTGAGTTTAAAAGTCCTTTTAGAATGAGTTGATTCAAAGAATATTGTTATAAGCTTTTCAAAGGAGGCAGATTATTGTAGTATCCTTTTGAAACATCTTTGCTTATCCATTGATCACCCAAGGGAGTCCTTAAGTAATCTTTCAATTTCCACCTTTCCACTGAACCTGCCTGTTTGGGTTGCACTTCTGCTGCGACTGGTTTACTTCAACAAAAGCACTCTTTTTTCCATTTCTGCCATCTTAAGTTACCTAACTACGGTTAGATGATGCTACTGCCAACAGGAAGAGGCCTAGTATTTCAGGAATTCTAGCAAAAAGAATCTCCTTATACCTAGAATATTTCACGGTGTTATTACTGACTGTTTATCGCAGCAGAAAACTAGCCAAAATATTCCTCTTTTTGCTCTCGTCTACACAATGATGGTTAGAATTGTCTAGTGGGTAGTGGTGCTCCACACACTGATCATACAGTTTCCAAACAAGTCTTCCCACCTCCAAGCCCTGTTCAAACTTCCGTCTGTTAGATTAACGTTGTTCCCCAAGTCTTGTTGAAGTGTTAAAATAGCATGGGGATATTTGTGTCTTTTCCATCTGTCTTGGTAGTTACTTAGTTGTATATATATGTTGCTTTCCTTCACTGTACATTCACGTTTTTCATTCTGAAATAATTGTATCCATTTTCCCTCCATTTCTCTCTTATCTATTTGGAGTTTTCTCTTGCAATTCAACATGGTATCAGAGCACTAAAAGCTTCTCTCTGCGATGGCGAAGGAGTCTAGTGTTCAGGCGGAGCTTCAAAGTCAGTTCGAGCAAGTGAATTCGTCTGTTGATTCATTAGCTGAAGATGCAGCTGGAGGAGATATGATTTCCCTGGTTAATCGGTTTGTGAATGACCCAGGCAGCCCTTACTATCTCCACTATGGAGATAACACTGGAATGCAATTGATTTCAGTCACTCTCACTGAAGAGAATTACGCGACATGGAGTCGAGCAGCTACCATGGCACTTAGTGTCAAAAATAAAGAAGGTTTCGTTGATGGATCTATCACCAAACCTTCTCATGATGATCTACTGTATTCTGCTTGGAGGAGGTGCAACCATGTGGTTTCCTCTTGGATCATTAATTCTACCCATAAGGAGCTTTATCCAAGCGTGATGCATAAGGACTCAGCCATGGATATTTGGATTGAACTTTGTGATAGATATAGTCAGGGGAATGGGCCTCGGATCTATGAATTGAAGAAACAAATTGCATCAATCTCTCGGGCAAATAACTCTATTAATTCCTATTTTAATAGACTTAAAGGTCTTTGGGAGGAATTAGAGAATTACAGACCAGGTGCTGATAATACAGGTCATAAACGTGAGGATCAGATTATGCAGTTCCTCATGGGTTTAGATGAACACTTTGCTAGTATTCGAGGTCAGATCCATTACCTTCATTGAATAAGGTATTTGCACTTGTCCTACAAGATGAAAGGCAAAAGGAAATAGTAGCAAGTAGACAGGCAACACAAGACGCAGCTGCCTTCGTAGGCAAAGTTATACAGAGAGATCCTTTAATCATAGGTTCAATTGCTAATTCTTCTCAGAAAAGGGAGAAACCTATGTGTAGTCATTGTGGTATGCTTGGGCACATCAAGGGCAAATGTTATAAGCTAATTGCTTATCCTCCCAATCACAGATTTAACAAAGGGAAACCTCCGTTGGTTAATGCTGTTAGTCAGTCATCTAACAATAGTGCTTCAGGGATACTGAATTCCCTTTCTCAGCTTACCATCACTCCAAATCAATGTCAGCAGATATTATCTATGCTAATACCTCAGTTGTAGAGTCAAATTACTCAGAATCAGCAGTCTCAGGATATTTCTTCATCTTCTCCCAATGATCCTGATTCTTTTGCTTTCTCAGGGAATCAAATTCAGAACAATCATTTATCAGTTGCAAATAGATGGATTATAGATACCGGTGCTTCAGAACACATGGTGTTTTCAGTTGAGCATTTGGCGGTTGTGACTGCTGTTGTTGGTGCTTCTGTGAAATTACCTAATGGTGACAGTGTGGCTGTTACTCACATTGAAAAAGTGAAGTTGACCCCTACTTTATGCTTGAGCAATGTGCTTGATGTGCCATCCTTTAAATTCAATTTGATATCAATTAGCAAGTTAACACTTGAACATAATTGCTATCTGATGTTTTTCCATGATTCTTGCTTTGTCCAGGATCTTTCAACGTGGGGGATGATTAGGATAGGCAAGCTTGAGCATGGGCTATATCATTTCCAACAGCTTCAGCTTCAAACCATTGTTCAACCCTCACATAATTACCAACTCAAGTCTGACTCTACTAAACTCAATAACGAAAAGTGTGTTGTTGCTCCTAAGGCTGTTTTTTATTCTAGTTTTCCTTTTACATGTAATAAATCCATTCCTGTTTGTAACATCATTGATGGTACTAATGTCAAAATGAATATTGATATTTGGCATTGTCGATTAGGACATTTACCTGCTTCCAAACTTTCTTTCTTACACAAATCTGTGCCTAACATTGAAATCAATAAAGAGATACATTGTACCATCTGCCCTCTAGCCAAACAACATAGGTTACCTTTCCCTAAAAGTGACACTAAAGCATCACAAATATTTGAAATTATCCACTGTGACATTTGGGGACCTTATTCGGTCCCTTCTCTAGATGGTTCAAAGTATTTCCTGACCATTGCTGATGACTATAGTAAGATGACGTGGATCTACCTTATGAGAGACAAATCTCGGACTAGAATCTTCATTCAATCCTATTACAATCTCATTCAAACTCATTTTCAGTATAATATAAAGACTATCAGATCACACAATGGTCTTGAGTTTTAAATGACTGGTTTTTACCTTTCTAAAGGGATAGTTCATCAGCTTAGTTGTGTTGAAACACCACAACAAAATGGTGTGGTTGAATGAAAACACCAACACCTACTTAACATTGCTAGAGCCCTTAAATTCCAAGCCAATTTACCTAATTATTTTTGGGGAGATTGCGTCTTAATTGCCACCTATATCATCAATAGAACACATACCAAACTCCTTTCTAACAAATCTCCTTATGAAGTGCTGTTTAACACTACTCCTGCTTACAGTCACTTTAAGGTTCTTGGATGCCTTTGTTATGCCTCTACTTTAAAAAGAAATAGAACCAAATTCGATTCTCGTGCAGTTCCCTGCATCTTCATTGGCTATCCTTTTGGAAGGAAAGCTTATAAGCTTCTCAATCTCAAATCCAATGCTGTTTTTGTGTCCAGAGATGTGTCATTCTATGAAAGCATTTTCCCTTTTCATCATCCCACTCTTCTTGCTTCTTTATCAAAATCTGATGTTGTGGATCATCCCACTTCTGTTTTCTTTCCTGTAAATCCTCTTCTCAACATTGATGAAGTTTCTTCCATTGCTGTTCCAAACAACTCACACTTATCTAATCATCTACAGCCTCAAGGTCCTACTTTATCCTTTCCTACTGCACCTCACCCTCCTTCTGTGGAATCTAATGAAAAATCCTCTGCAGATCACTCTTTGCCTCAAGTTACTACTAGAAGAAAGTCTACTAGACCAAAAAGAGCCCCTTTATATTTGCAAGACTACCATTGTGGCCTCATGTCTCAGTTGCCTACATCATCTTAAAAATCCATGAAGAAAGACTCTGAGTCTAGCAAGCAATACCTCATTGAGGATTATTTAGGTTTTGAGCGGCTATCTCCCACTCATAGAATTTATACTTTAGCATTGTCCACAGTGTTTGAGCCTGGATCTCATATTGAGGCCTCTGAACACCCTGATTGGGTTGTAACAATAGATGCTGAATGTCATGCTTTAGTCTCTAATAACATATGGAGTCTTACCACATTACCTGATCATAAGACCCCTGTTTCTTGTAAGTGGGTTTTCAAGGTAAAAATGAATTCTGATGGCACGGAGGAAAGGAAGAAAGCAGGTTTAGTTGCCAAGGGTTTCACTCAACAGGCTGGATTGGATTATGAAGAAACCTTTTCCCCTGTTGCAAAATTAGTGACTGTTAAGACACTTTTGGCTGTTGCAGCCACTAACCACTGGCATCTTCACCAATTGGACATCAATAATGCCTTTCTCCATGGTGAGTTAGATGAGGAGGTCTACATGCTTATGCCTCCAGGTTATGAGCAGCAGGGGGAGCAAGGTGAACAGCTGGTTTGCAAGCTCAACAAGTCTATTTACGGACTGAAGCAAGCTTCGAGGCAATGGAACATGAAGCTCACATCTTATATTCTATCACAGGGTTTCAGGCAATCAAAATCTGATCATTCCTTGTTTAGCAGGATAGATGGCTACTCATTTACTACACTTTTGATATATGTGGACGATATAATACTTGGGGGAAATGATTTGTCTTACATCAAACAGTTCAAAGCTGAGTTGAATAAGCAATTTAAGCTGAAAGACTTAGGAACCTTAAAATACTTCTTAGGTCTTGAAGTGGCAAGAAGTTCAACATGAATATCCATTTGTCAAAGGAGGTATGCTTTGGATGTTTTAACAGATTCTGGCTATCTTGGAGCAAGGCCAGCAAATAGTCCTTTACCATACAACCTGAAATTGAGAAAGGATGAAGGAGAGACCATTGCTGATCCTAGCATCTTCAGAAGGCTTGTGGGAAGAATTTTATACCTTACTATAACCAGACCGACTTATCTTATGTTGTTCAAGTGTTAAGTCAGTTCCTCCAATCGCCTAAAGAGCCTCATCTGGAGGCAGCCTACCATGTATTGAGGTATTTGAAGGGAACACCAGGGCAAGGCTTGTTCTTTCCAAACAATTCTTACCTGCATCTTAAGGGATACTATGATGCTGATTGGGCAGCATGTTCTGATACAAGAAGATCTGTTACAGGTTATTGCATATTTTTGGGAAATTCTCTAGTGTCATGGAAATCTAAAAAGCAACACACTGTGTCCAGGTCCTCAGTTGAGGCTGAATATAGATCGATGGCTGCTGCAGTTTGTGAGATTACATGGCTGAAAAAAACATATTGAATGATCTTAGCATTTTTCATACCAAGCCTGCATTGTTGTTTTGCGATAACCAATCAGCCATACACATTGCAAGTAATCCTGTTTTTCATGAAATGACCAAACATATAGAGATTGACTGCCATCTATTGAGGGATAAAGTCCAAGCTAATGTGTAAAAATGTTACATATGGCGTCTCAGCAACAATTGGCAGATTTATTGACTAAGCCTTTAGCTGGAACCAGATTTGCTTCATTGCTTAGCAAGATGGGAGTGTTGAACATACACTCACCATCTTGAGAGGGAGTGTTGAAGTGTTAAAATAGCATAGGGATATTTATGTCTTTTCCATCTGTCTTGGTAGTTACTTAGTTGTGTATATATGTTGCTTTCCTTCACTGTACATTGACGTTTTTCATTCTGAAATAATTGTATCCATTTTCCCTCCATTTCTCTCTTATCTATTTGGAGTTTTTTCTTGCAATTCAACAAGTCTCTCGTGGCAAGTTTCAGTTCCAACAGCCTCAGGCTCTCAGGTTCAATCCACCCTGCTTATGCTACATGTTTGACTTCTCCTGCCTTATTTCTGTTGCCTCTTTTACCCTTATGTGGTGGTACAGTCTCTGCTTACCTCAGCCTGGGAGCCTTCTTTTTCTTCCCATCAACCTTGCATCCCTTGAAAGATTTCGTAAACATTATTTGCTCCTAAGCATATAACTAGCAAAATCCTGCGGCTTATTTATATACACATTACCAAATTTCAATAAGGGGTTATGATGCAAGTAAGTCACTTCTAAGTGAGAGGGCCAGTATCGCTGTGACTAGGTATAAGACCAAGGTTTTAGCATCTCTCAGTTCAACAATTTTACCACTTGCAACTAGGATTAACCTCAATTTTTCTCCATCATACACATTCAAAATTTAAAATTTAGCAAGGTCCACATTGACTCGTATCAAATTTGGAAAAGAAAACCAAAATAAACAGAAATGTTCAAGAAAATGAAGAAAAAAAATATGTTAAGCATCTAATCAGCAACACAACTAGGTGAAGAACATTAAAAAGAAAAGTTTCAAGTATTTGAAGAGAAATAAAAAATGGTAGTAGATGACCTTAGACACGGATTGGGCTATATGTCTACCATCCTGAAGATCTGGGAGTTGCACAGCCGAACAATCCCTGGGAGTCTCAAAAGAAGACAATGAAAACTGCTTTGAAACCACACCAACATCAAAGTAAATCAACCCGGAGCTCGGAATGTCTACCCGGATTTCCTTAACAGGGAACCACAGGAACAAATCCTGTGCAGAAATCCCGGATAGCTCGTCGATCTGCCCGTAACGCAAAGTACCCGAAACATTCCTTTCATAGTGCAGTTCATTTTCAAACTTAGCAATGCAAGCGCGATCCAAGTGAACCTCGAATTTCCCAGAATTATCCAAAATGAAGTCCTTCACGCCTTTCGGTAACAATCCCATCGGAAGCCCATGAAGCTTAAGCACTTCGTATATCGATGATGAAGTTCCGGCTCCATCATATGCAGTTGATGTTACGAAAAACAGAGTAGAAAATAAGATCAAAAAATTGCTAAATGGAACCATGATTCTCTTAATGTTATGGCATGGAACCAAAAAATTCGGGTTTGGGTTTTTAAGGCAAAATAAAAGGCTGTGAAAATGAGAATCCACACAGAGATGGGATTACGAGGGTGTTGAAGAAGATGAAGACGATGCCAGCAAGATTACAGGGTGGATTTAGGAGAATGATCAATTATTGGTGGAAACAGCGGGACCCATTTATTGGATCACACTTGTCTACAATCGATTTTTCTAGTGTTCGATGAACTGGCCAATGGGGCTTCAAATAGTAGGGATATAATTGTAATTGAATCTATTAGTGAAGTACAGTTGACACGTGTCGCGCTAAGGATAGTGTAAGGATTAGAGTGATAAGTGGGTGCCGGCCCCAATATCGGTAGGTGATATGCATGAAGACTGAGTGATAAGTACGAGAAAGAAAGGACATGAAGAGAGTGCAAGTAGAAAAGGGAAAATTGTATCATTAGCCACCAACTTATTACTCTAGTGGCAAATTGATCCCTAATCTCTAAAGTAGAGCTAGTTAAAGCAATATTTTGTTCACAATTTGAGTCATCTAAAAATTTAAAGTGAGATCTATTTCAACACATAGAACATGATATTTTAACAAATATTTGAATGGTTTTCTTCATTAAAGAATGATATATAATTATAATAAAAGAAGACGACTATGTATTCTCATAAAGGTTCTGAAAAAAAAAATGAACTTCTTTTACCTTATAAAATCGTCTAAAAATTTAAAGTGAGACCTACTTCAACACAGAAAACATGATAATTTAACAAATATTTGAATGGTTTTCATTAAAGAATGATATATAATTATAATAAAAGAGGACGGATATGTATTCCCATAAAGGTTTGTTGAGTTTGAAAAAAATAGAAATAAATAAAATGAACTTCTTCTACCTTATAAATTAGCCTTAAAAGTTTAGTCCATAGGTAGATCAACTCCAAATTTTAGAATATTATAAAATAATATGATATAGGATTAGTAATGTTGAGCCTTAAAAGTTTAGTCCATAGGTAGCTCAACTCCAAATTGAATGTTTCAAAATAACATGATATGGGCTTAGTAGTTTTGATCATCCATCTAGATGATAGTTAAAATCGACATCTAATTATCCAATGAATCAAAATGAATTTCAGCTTCATTGAATAATTGAGGACTCATTTGGCAAGGTTTTTCAAAAATCAAAAGCTGCTTCAACATTAAATAGTTACTTTTAAACATATTTAAATAATTTTCTAGAATTGATTTATACGATTAGAATGATTTTTCGAAAAAATTCATCCCATAAGAAATAGAAACAAAAACAAAAGTCCTGCCGGACAAGTTCTAAATAAGGATCAGTATTATCACTTAAATTGATGTTAAACACAATTGATGTCATGTAAACATTACTCAATTTAAAATCTAGTTCTAGTTAATTGAAGACCAAATTGTTATTAGAGCAATTATTAGGGGTGTAAGGGTGCAAAATGCAACCACGTTCCAAGACAGTTTACGTATTTGGAGAAAAAGCATGTGAAGATGAGGCTGGATTTTGTTCTTCTGATAAATTATGATTTTTTTTGTCTGCTCATACATTTTGTCTCTCTAAATTATTTTGTTTATTTCTATACTCTAATAATGGATCATGGCCAAATCGTATATTACATGTGATATTAGGCATGGCAAGCAAGTGCCATTATGGGTTTGTGTTTACATAGTCAAGACGACGGCCAACCACACATGAAGACATGTTTAGCGATTGAATAATTGTATTTATCGTCACTGATGTTACGGTGTCGACTTAGATGACACTATGTGATATATTCAGTTAAATTTAGAATTGTACAACTCATTTAATTGTACTTAAAAACGTTCAATATCATTCATTTCCCGATAAATTTGTCTCACCTGTGAATTGATTTACCAGTTCGGGTGGATATTCACGGTAAATTTTTATTAAAATTTTCAGTTGTCTGAACACCAAGGCATTGTGATGCTAAGTGTTTGATGGGTTGGTTTTGAATTTAATCCAAAATCATATTTTGGAGAATGTGTTGGTTTTGCATTGTTTGTCCCAAATCTTTTGGAACGAGTTTCAAGTTAATCTTCAACTAAAGAAATAAGTTGATTGTCCATTTTTAATTGGTGGTGCACAGTTAGTTTGGTGAACAAATTCCATTAAAAATTATATTAAAATATAATATAAAAAGGAACAAGTTGATTATTGAATTTTTATGCCTGTTTGTCTCACATTATTCCAAAACATTGTTTGTTACAGTAAGATTCTCCACATACAATTACCCAATAAAATATTCTACACACAAATCAACAAAGTTATTTTAAATTTCAACCACACATTCTCCAAAAAACATTATTCATTACTATATTTCTTCTACAATAATGGGAGACATACACTTAAATCTTAATTAGTGCTGAACTATTAGTCTTGGTGAACAAATTCCGTTGAAAATTATATTTAATGGCATGTAATGCGAAAATTTTAATAAAATTAACTAAAAGAAGTAGAAAAGAGAGAAAAATGGAAAAAAAATTTAAAAGATAAAAAAATTATTCGATCCAAAATCCTATCTTTGCAACTAGCCCACCCCAGGCCACAATTTCCAATCCCTTGCAGCCCTCAAACGATCTTAAGCTTCAAATTAGTCCAATTGATGTAGGTCACGCCTACCCAACAAATCAATACAAAAACACAAAAATTCATATCGGATTGCAATTCAAAAACTAGAAATCAAGTTTTGTTCTAAACTACCCAAGCGCTAACCCGAAAACAAAGTTATGCGTGGATATTTACACCACAATTTAATTACATTAACCTTTATTCATCATCACACTTATATCATT
>CAIGRK010187759.1:0-11733 GCA_903798315.1 Fraxinus greggii | reverse complement strand
GCTTGATGTCTGGCAACTGCAACTGGTACAATCCATCCATAAGTATTCCTTACAGCAGAGTCCTCTTCGTTTGGAGATGCTTAACAACACAACAATTAGCATAGAATTCCATGAATATACTATTGTCATTAGTGAGTTGTGAAACACTGATCATGTTTCGTTTGATTGAAGGAACATGTAACAGTTTATTTAAATCAAGTGATTTATTATTGAGTGTATAGATTTTACCACTTCCAATATGAGTAATTTTTAGCATATCTCCATTACCAACAAGTAATCTCCCTTTACCTTCATATGTCTTCACAATATTAAGGTTACCTTTGTCTGATGTTACATGGTTACTAGCTCCAGAATCAACAAACCACGCTGCATCTTTAAGGACTTCGGGTGATGCCATATAGGCTGATGGTGCTGAGTTGAAGTTTTGTCGCCCTGAGTTGAAGTTTTGTTGTCCAGAGTTAGCTGGTTTGCTCCCCATGTACCTCTCATCAAACCTGTTGTAGCACCAGCTTGCTGAGTGGTTATTCAGATTGCAGATTTGGCATGGTCCTCTTGCTTCAGTTTGCCTGTCAATTGTAGTTCTACCTCTGCCTCTTACTCTGCCCCTATAGCTTGGTGATCTACCTCTAAAACCTCTTCCAAAGCTTGAGCCAGTTCGATGTGCTAACTGAAAACTGGACTGATTAACATTAAGTGATGTGAATTTGTTCTTCAATTGAATCAAATGTTCAAGTCGATTTTCAAAAGTCATCAGTACTGAAGATAATTCATACTAGGAGATGTTCTCTTTGCTACTTATCTGAACCACTATTGGGGTATATTCATCATCTAATCCAGAAAAAACTTGTGTAATTAAGTCACTTTGATCAATGATCTTACCAGCTATTTCAAGATTGTCAGCCAATTGTTTGATGGTTGTTATGTACTGATCCATTGTCATGGATCCTTTTCTAGTTCTTTGCAGCTCACCAGTTAGGAACATCACACGAGATCTGTTGAGTATTCCAAAACTTTCCTCCACTGCTACCCAGAGTTTGTTCGAACTAGTGCAGCCCATCACCTTCATGGCGATTTCTAGAGTCACGGAGGATTACAACCATCCCGTAAGGAGCTGATCAGCTGAGTTCCACTTCAGAAACTCTGGGTTTTGGGTCATTTCGACTGCTTCTCCCTGGCCAACTGTGGTTTGGGGGGCTAGAAACTCAGGTGGACACTCATTTGTCCCTAGTATGTATCCTTCAAGATTATTCCCTTTGATTATGGGCATAATCATGTTCTTCCATAACAGAAAATTATTCTTGTCGAGTTTAATGAGGGTGTTTGAGTGATATTCATTCCATATGCCAAGTTTTGGCCAGTAGTAGCTTGTGTAGCTGGAGCTGTATTGAATTCTGATGGATTGGACTGATTTCCGAATCCAGTGTTAGCCTGTGTTAGCTCTGATACCAAATTAAGAAACCGAGGAGGATGAAGTTATATTTCCTTTCACTTTGGTCATTGCAAACATACCATTTTATACAAAGTTATTTGGTAGTGAGAAAATTCTAGAATTGAGCTAAAACTAACTCTAACTAATTGTAAAATAGCTTGCTAATAGAATTGATTCTACATCCTAAAAATCAGGACGTGGTTGTACTGATGTCTGCTGAACTAGGCCATGCACCAGCAGCTAGTGAATTATAACTGGGGGACAATAAAACTTGTAAAAAAGTTATTTCCAGTTTGCCAACCACTATGTTGAAGTCGATCGCTAGTTCAGTCATTGCTGCTATAAATTATCAAGTTGCTTCTTCAAAAATTATTATAACACTACAACTTGAAAAGAGCAAAACTTGTTGTCCAATCTTGTAATGATTGGAAAATTTTTTACGTCATATCCCATGTAAAATTTCCTAATAAAATGATGTAAATTCTATAGTGAATTTGTCGCCCAAAAATAATAAACGTTAATAAAATAATTTAAAATTTTTAAAGAAAAGACGATTGTTTGGCGCACGTCTAACTATTTTCGATATTCGTTTGGACCATTTGATATGTCTATAACATAGTTCTCGAAATGAACTTTGAGATGACGTAGGCTATTTATGAATTCTGCTAGCGTACAATCATTGGTGATTTTTTTAAAATTAGCATGTTATCAAAATTTTCGGAATACTAGTTTGAAACAACCTACTTTGATGTGCTGTAATATCTTCTACTATTGACCGTTTCATGCGCCATTAACAACGGAAAAAACTAGGTTGTGAGCACTTCGAAATGATATTAAAAATGTAATATTTCGACTTCTTTGGACATCCCGTTATGATCTTGCAAATTGAGACAAAAACTCAATATTTTTGGAAGTTGGTGGGTCGCGTGACCCACCAAGCCCCACTGTGAGTCCACCAATGATCAGAAGTCCACGGTGTACATATTCTACTAACAAATTTTCTTCAATTCCCAGAATATTACTTCCAAAAAGCCGTGTTTAAATCAAGTTGGGTTGCGATGGGAGTTTGAGTTAAGGCATCCGCAGTAACTCCAGTATTGAATGGATTTTTGCCTAGTTCCATGTCCACCTGTTCTTATTTAATGATCCATTAGGGATTAACGAAAAGATTAATGCTAAATAACACCTATCTCGATGGTAGTAGACCCACTGCTATATTGTTCACCGAATCAAAAGCATCCCAACTTCAAGTCTCATGTAATCACTATGATCCACTGTAGGCACCAGTAGTGCTACGTAACATTACTCTCAACAAAAAAGATGTACATTGGATTACATGAGTGGGTTGATAATGGAAAGAAGAGGCAAGTGAAAGATAAAAATGCAAAAGTTATACACAAAATTGGGCATTGTAAACTATCATTGATTTCCAATTGGCTTTTCTAAGGTAACATATGTTTCAATTTTCTCCCCTTTACATTGGAATTACTAGTCTACGGTGATTTCCAGAATTGTTGTAAGCCTGGGTTTTTTATATCTCCTAAGAAGCAAAGAAGAGCATACGACACTTACGGATGACAAAGCCATGCATGCACCAGATACCCATGGTGGCAACTTCACTTTCAGCCAAGGAAATAAAACCCCGGCAGCAACTGGTATAGCTACCACATTGTAAGCCATGGCAAATACATAATTCAATCTAATCCTGGCGAAAGTTTTTCTTGAAAGATCAATAGCTGTGATGACGTCTTCTAAATTATTCCTCATCAACACATAGTCGGCAGCTTCTATTGCGATATCTGTCCCTGCCCCAATTGCCATACCAACGTCAGCAGCAGCCAAGGCAGGAGAATCATTAATGCCGTCACCCACCATTGCAACTACATTTCTGCCTTTCTGGTATGAACAAATAACGTCTGCTTTTCCAGCAGGCATCACCTCTGCTCTAACATCTCTAATGCCAACCTGCACGGCAACAAAGGATGTGATTCTGTTGGAAAAGTCTATCGAATCAATATGAATAAGCATTGCTAGATTTTAGGGAAGTTAGTTGTTAATGAGTGAATATCTTAGAAGATATTTCAGGAGATAACTTTTCTGGTAATTATTTCTTGTTTATCTATTTCTCCTATGTAATCTATAAATAGTCAATTGCAAATCATATTTACTATATCAATGAAAAATTATATTATATTAATTTCTCAAATTCTACAGATTCTGCAAATCTGGGACTCACTGATAGATAAATGGAAAAATTATTCAAACGCTCAAGCGAGCTCAGTTGTAGACAATAGCTCGTAGAAAAAAGAGTTAAAACTTCTCTCCAAACTCAGTAACAGAAAAAACCAAATATACGAAAGGAGGAGGAACAAGATACCAACCTCCTTGGCAACAGCCTGAGCTGTTCTCCAATTATCCCCAGTAACCATGACAGGATTAACACCCATTTTCATGAGGCCCTCTATAACAACAGCAGCTTCTCTCTTTAGTGGATCCGCTACCCCAAGAACACCAATTAGCTCATTATCATACGCCACAAGTATCCCAGTCTCAGCACTTTCCTCCAACTCTACAACAAAATTTTCCACATCACTCGAAATAATAACCTGGTTTTCAGTCATCAGCTTCCGGTTACCAACCTGTTCAGGGCATTCAACCTTCGATGAGGATAAACAAGCACAGAAACATATTTCTTCAAAACTTCTTCTATTCTGCAATCACAACATGTATATTTGTTTTAAGAAACTCACCAAAACATGTTTTCCATCTATAAAGCACTGAATGCCTCTTCCAGGCAAGGCTAAAAAATCCGAGACACTGAGAAGCCATCCAGAGAACTTATTTTGGACATTCTTCATAGTGGAAGCTTCGTCAAAGAAATGGAAATGGCAGGCATATTCGAGTATTGCCTTAGCCAAAGGATGCTCACTGCTGGCCTGGAAAAAAAACAGAAATAGAAGCTTATCAGCATATAAATTTGCGATAATAAATTAACACGATCTCCATCAAGCAGTGAGTCCAAAAGTGACCAAAAGCTGAATAGACTCTGTACTCGGCTTGTGGTGACATGTGACAAGGACAAGTGTAGTTCTTCAGCTTATCATTGTACTCTCTGTCTCTAGAAGGGGAACTGTACATTTTCTTGTATTGCTTATTTTTGTGATAAATAAAACATGGCACCTAGAGTGGTTGATATATATATATATATCTTCCAACGATAATATTCAGCTTTCAANAAGCAGTGAGTCCAAAAGTGACCAAAAGCTGAATAGACTCTGTACTCGGCTTGTGGTGACATGTGACAAGGACAAGTGTAGTTCTTCAGCTTATCATTGTACTCTCTGTCTCTAGAAGGGGAACTGTACATTTTCTTGTATTGCTTATTTTTGTGATAAATAAAACATGGCACCTAGAGTGGTTGATATATATATATATATCTTCCAACGATAATATTCAGCTTTCAATCACTGTTGGGAATTACATAATTCTGCTATCCATGGGCAGAAGAGACTCCATTTCCCAGGAAAGGTATTAGTGAAATTTGAAACTGTAACTGTTTCACTTTCTCTATATATATAATATATATAACTCCCAACGATAATATTCAGCTTTCAATCACTGTTGGGAATTACAAAATTCTGCTATCCATGGGCAGAAGAGACTCCATTTCCTAGGAAAGGTATTAGTGAAATTTGAAACTGTAACTGTTTCACTTTCTCCTCGCAGGTTTCTTCTCCTCGTGACTGGAGAAAGGGAAGCGGAGTGGCATAAAAAGATTCAAAGTCTTCTTGTAATTAGAACAGGAATTTTCATTTATGAGCAGGTCAATGCTTTTCTCCTCTGTATCCCGTCTGGTCAATGGGGTACCATATGAATGATTAAAGAGATATTGGAAGAAAGAAGGGGGGTGGGGGAGTTGGGGGAGGGAGAGAGACAACAACAACAACAACAACAAGAAGAAGGAAACCAATTGAGTGAAACAGAGTTTGAGTTCTATCAACAAAGAGGATGTTAGTTACCTCAGCTGAAGCCACTAATTTAAGAAATTCACCGCGATCCTTTCCTGAGAAAACTTTTGCAGTTGTAACTGTGGCTTTTCCCTGGGTTAAGGTGCCTGTCTTATCAAATACCACATAATTGATCTTTTGTGCCCTCTCTAATGCATCTCCTCCTTTGATGAGTACACCGTTGTTAGCTCCAATCCCTGTTGCAACCATGACAGCAGTAGGTGTGGCCAGTCCAAGTGCACATGGGCAAGCAATTACCACGACTGATATAGCAAACATGAGGGAAAAAATAAAATAGTTGCTATTTTCTGGCAGCCACTCTTTGGGGTAGGATCCGAGAAGTCCAGCAAGATACCTGTGAATACATGGAAAAGCAAAGTCACAGAAATGCAACCTCGACATGAATTAATATCAATAATTAACCACTAAAAAATTCTCCACAGATTAGTTTTCCCTAAGTAAGCATACCATCCTAGTAATGTCATCAATGCCAGAGTCACAACCATGGGGACAAAGACGCTTGCAATCTGCAGGTGACAAAACCAGCCACAATAAGAAAACAGATGATGACTTAGATAAATCCCAAAGCAAACAAATAATTTTGACTTCGAAAGGTAGGAATAACCGAATAAGAAAGGAGCAAATGTGGAGATTAATGGACAACAAAATCATTGTCACGTTTCTCATCTAGGAAAAAATTTCCATTCTATGAACATAACAAGCTTTTCTAGCTTTTCACCCTCTTCTAAAAATTAAAATATAGGTCAACATTCACCAAAGAGTTCCTGAATATCAATTCAACATTATTGAAGTTAAACAGTTGTATTTAAATTGTTCCGAGGCCCCAAACAAACAAATAGTGCAGATATTAAATGGCATACAAATGTGGGTATGTGTCAGTGACTGTTGGATGTGTAGAGACAATATACTGTACAATTTTCCCCTCGGCCGCAAATCATTTCAAGTGTTATAAGGGTACTCTGGAAAATTTGCAAATGTATTAGGTCTCCCTAATATTTTCCTCCTACATAAGAAGTATTAGGGCAAGCCTCCTTTCTATGCATCATAGTAGAGAAAAATACAAATAGAGGCGCAAGTCCAAAATACATCGTAACTCTCTCTCCGATATAGTGCAATTTCGGCTGCAGCACGTGGTACAATAGCTCTCACATTGAAAGTGAAACACGTTACATCTTGTGTTATTCTTGCTTTCTTATTCTCATTTTGTGTGATTAATAGCTCTTGGTAATATGGGTTATTCGTTTAATCCATAAAAGTGACTTCATCAAGAACAGCATAGAGGACAGCAGACAACTTTCTTTTTGCTTGTTAAAGTGAAGTACAGCACGATAAAGCAAAAAAAGTGATACTCACAAAGTCGGCAAACTTCTGAATGGGAGCTTTTGACATCTGCGCAGTCTCAACCAGAGATATAATTTGGCTCAAAACTGTATTGGATCCTACCTTATTGGCCTGTACATGAAGCGAACCATGCAAGTTTATTGTACCCCCAATAACTGATGAATTGACTTCTTTCAGAACAGGATCAGATTCACCAGTAACCATACTCTCACTAACGTAGCTTGAACCCCAAACAACCAAACCATCAGCAGGAACCTTTGCGCCAGGATGTACTTTTAATATGTCGCCAGGCTGAATTAGCAAGGCGTCAATTTCTCTTTCTCCAACAATTTTTCCACCTTCAATATTAAAAATACTTATTCAGTCCAAGTTTCAAGTCACCAAAATCCATCTGTTCCAGTTTATAAAAATTATCATATTATCTTGTACTTCAACTTGTACACGACATGACATCAAATAAATTACAAAATCGGGTTACAGATTCAAATGAAATATAACTTTTCCCATGCATACCAATTCCCAACTAGGTAAAAAATACCTTCGTCTTTGACAACCAATACAGCAGTGGCAGGTGCGAGTTCCACGAGCTTTTTGATAGCATCTGATGTTTTTCCCTTTGCAAGACTTTCCAAGTATTTACCAAAAAGTACAAATGTTATTAGCATTGCACTTGTTTCAAAGTATGTAGGAGACCAGAACCCAGTGATCGCACCATATAACAATGCATACACAGAGTAGAAATATGAAGCTGAAGTTCCCAATGCAACCAAAACATCCATGTTTGTTGAACCATTCCGAAGTGCTCTGCCAGCTGCAACATAGAAACGCTTACCAATAACAAATTGAACAATAGTCACCAAAGCCCACTTCAGCCAATCACCCATTTGAAAAGGACCACATCGCCGAATTAGTAAAGAATATATGAAAGGGATGTGAGGACAGACGACTCGCATGAAAATGACAGGAACCTGGTACAAATTGACTAGGAGTTAAAAGAAGAGTGCTCAAAAAAGTAAAATAAATAAGAATTATTCATATCATAATATTATTCTCAGTAGCATTACTTGGTGATAGTGTTACCATAGCATCATTTTTTTCAGGGTTACTCTTAGAGGAACATAAACTAGGCAACTCCATTTGTTTAAAGGTACTGGGAAAAAAGAGAATTAAATCACAATATCAGTTAGCATCCACAACCAGCTAATGCATTATAATACATAACATGGCTTTCCAAAAGAATAACTTGGGAAACAAACTTAACGAACATGAAGTCAATTAAGAATGCGTCAACAATGCAAAATAGAATAACTCACGCTAAGAAACAAGCATGCAGTCAATAGCCGAAACATCTTTGATGATTCTTCTAGATCTTTAGAAACCATTCTTGTATAAGGATTCTTGACAAGTAACTTGAATTTTCCATAGCTTCCATTTTCAATCTCATCAATTAAAGATCTAGAACCAAGAAACGCTGGATCAAAATGAACTTCTAACTCTTTTGATGTCCACTCAAAATGAAATTGTCTCACGCCCTTTAAGTTGCAGAGTATGCCTTCTAACAGCTGTAAATCCGTTGCACTTGATACTCCATTAACCCCTAATACAGCTTTATCCTGCCCAGTACTCTGTATAAAGGAAGCCTCAAAGCCAGCATCTTCGATTGCATTGACTATATTTTCCTTACTTATAACAGTGGGGTCATATTCAACCTCCCCAAATGAAGTAGCCAAAGCAACTACAGCCTTCTTCACACCTGGGAGAGCTCTCAGAATTCCTTCTACAGAATTTACACAAGCTGCACAAGTCATTCCTCCTATTGTAAACTGTCCTACTAATGTTCCATCTGGTTTAGTGCAAGACGTACATGGTTCAGAAAGAACCTCAGCATCGAATCCTGCATTTTCTATTGCATTTGTAATGTCTTCATCCTGAACAAAATGTAGGAAAACTAATAGTCATTCAAAACTAAGAAAAAAGACCAAACTGAAGAGGCAAGGAAACTATCATCGGAATGACGATGGAGGAATAGCACAACCCAACGGAAACTTCATTTAAGATTTAAGCACTACACAATGTCTACTCCTACATGCTAAAAGATGCCATGTCAAGACTGCTTTATTTAAAAATGATGCAGTGATGCAGAGGAACAACATAAAAGAGATAGATATTTTTTACAATTTATGAGATTGTCTAATTCTATTGGCTTTGACCAGACAAATCTTTATATATACTGCAGTTTCATATGCATATGCATCTAGATCCAAATAATGTGGTAACCATACAATTGTTTTTCTGCCACTGCTTGTATATCTAACATAAACCTATGTAAAATTCAGTCATTTACCAAATGGCAGAAAATCAAGGCGAACAACCCCACTGATGGCTTTCGGGGAAGACTACAGGGTTTATTGCCTAACTCCACCTACTGCATTTCATTTATTATGCGAAAGTTGTAATGAGTAGTCCAATCAGTGAAAATTGAAGCACGAAAATCTTTTCCGGAAGAAAAATATATATTTTTAGTGTTTCCTGATTTGTTCAAAAAGAATTACTCCGCTCAAATGCCAGGAAATAATAACCTAAAACATAACATTAACAAAAATTTTGTTCGCCTCAACATTGGAAGCTCAAGCTTTAAATCAAGCGCAGTCAGATTTACAAAACTAAACTTTTCATTGTTAGTGGTGAGTTTCCACCCATAAACCCTGTTCTATAACCATACACTTGCAACTATTTTCCTAAATCTTGTGGCATAACACCACCACAAATTTAGGCTGTAGAATCCGGCTTGAGTACATCAAAAAAGGAGCTTCAAAACATCAAAAAAGGAAAAAAGAATATATAAACTCAGAACCATAAATATTCACCATAAAACATAAAAATCATGATAGAGAATCACTATTAATAGAAATCCCAGATCATAATTTCAAATAAAAAGTATAAAAAAAGTTCAAATCACAGTCACCAACATAGAACCCACTAAAATTAAAATTATCACTAACCCATTACTTCATTTACTCTTAATATAGTTCAAAAAATTATTCAAATATATTACATAATGATATTAACAAAACAGAGAAGAAGAATTGACCAGACCTTGACTAAGGCAGGATCAAAAGTGACATCAGCCCTGTTCTGTAGCAAGGAAACGGAGGCCTTCACGATGCCGTTTAAACTCATGAGAGCTGATTCCACGGAATTTGAGCAGGCTGCACACGTCATACCTGAAACGCTAACCTGAATTCTCTTGAAACTCCCCGATATTTTCTCAAAATTCTCCTCATCGTAAGAGCCCAATAACCTCACTTCTTCGCCGGTGTCAATCGCTGCCGACGAACCCTTCGCTGTCAGTTGCAGGTTCCTCATACTCAGCGCCACCTTAAATCCCTACTCTGCTGCCCGATCAATATACCAATGTAATGATAAGTTGAAACGTGTTCGTGTATATTCTTTGATGATAATTTGATCACGGGAGAGGAGAATTTGTAGGTTGAACACAAAGGGGAGTGGGGACAGATGGGCCTTGGGAGGGTGACATTTGCTTGTAAGAAACTTCTACTGTGTATCGTAATTGTACTGCGTTGAATTGGTAAGGATGAGAAAGAAAACGTAATAAATGTACAAATTTATGTAAATATTTTAGACGGAGAATTTGATTAAGGTTTTAAGAATAAATATCCATATGAGATAATGATGTGAAAAAAGAAAAGGACAAACACAACCTTATTTGGTTGTCCTCTCGGTTGTAATCAAAGTAAAGAAAAATTCGGGTTCAACTCCCTATTTTTTTATTTTTTATTTTTAGAGTGATTTTGGATTTTTAACTTTTAAAGTTGAGGTTTTAGATGTCCACACTACATAAATATGTGAATCTGATCAATAAGTAACAAAAATCGTTAATCTCATGATGTAAAATTGACCTTTTAAGTGATTTGACGATTTTTTGTATTTCAACTTTTTTAAGTCGCGTGGAATTTCAACGTCCACATTAACAATTTCTATCATGTTGGGATCTAGTTCACATTTTGTAAATATGCTAGCAATCAAAAATCTTGAATGTTAAAAGGAAAAAAAAAACATAATACTAAAAAAGTACGGAGTCCAACCTTAATTTTTCACTAAAATAATAATGTTTCGCATTGAATTGAAGCTATTAGAAGCAGTCTCCCACAAGTGTGAATAATAATGTATTATGTTTTTAAAGAGCTCTCAGTTAGTTAAGATTAGAGAGTGATGCTCTCAAGTTTAGTGAGAGAAACTCCCACTGGATTGCTTTGGCCTCTTGATTTTTTCTTGTGTTTGATTCGATTTTCACTACTCTTTGGTGGAATTAAATTAAACATCCTGTTTTAAATTTGGATTTTGCTCTCATCTTAGTGAAATTTGAATTTTATTGGGTTTTCTTGTGGATTTTCGTGGTTCATACACTTTGGATCTGATTGCTTGCAGTTTTGGTTTGCATCGGCCAATTTGGGTTTCTTTGCGTTCAGTTCAGATACAGATGGGGTTCTATTGGCTGTGTATCTTTGGTTTGTCTCTTCTCTTCCCTGCTTCCAGTTTGTTGTGTGCTGGGGCAACTTTCAGTTGGTTCTGCTTGCTACTACTTTGGAGGCTTGGTGTCGTGTTTTTTAGATGGTTCCCCTTCTTATTCTGGTCTTCTTTGTTCTGGAGGTGTGACTCTGGTGCTGTTCTTTTTGCTGGAGTTTTCGTTGGTTGTTTTAGTGGTGTGTTGGTTTGCAGTTTGTAGTGTGTGTTCATGGTGTTCTTGGTGCTCCTGCGTGTATGCTTTGTGTATCCATCCCTGCTGGGCTTCAAATTTGATTTTGGTCTTGTTAACTTCCTTCCACCTTTTCCTGATTGAGGCTGCCTTGTTATTTTATCAGTTTACATGTAAAGCTGTCTGCTCAGATCACTTTGTTACTGCACGTGATTTCC
>CAIGRK010187703.1:0-14185 GCA_903798315.1 Fraxinus greggii | reverse complement strand
GAGAGAGAGAGAGAGAGTGAAAAGTAATTAAGGTTTGGGATGAAACTTGGTGGGGGTGGGGTTAGATGGAGGTAAGGGTGGTACATAAATTAATTTAATTTTAAAATATTATTATTAATATTAAATTATCATCTGATTTTTTTATTATCAAATTTTAAAATTGATTTTGAAATGGTAACTTCATAAAATCTAGTTATATGTAATTTCTACCTATTATTATTAGAAGACTCAAACCATACAACTGGTAGCCCAAAACAGTAGTTGGACTTTGTATTGTATTTAGAACCCGACCCGTGTATCTAACCTATTGTGGTACTATATATATTTAGCTCTCCTATCTTTGCATTGTAACATGGTTTCTTGGTGACCCCTTTTGAGAGATTGCTTCTCTTTGTCCTCTATTTGCTTCCTTCTGTTCAGTCCCTTTGTGAGACTCGTTATCTCATTCTTCGATAGTTGTCTGTTCGATTTCCTCCCTATTCGCTGCTGCCCTCTTGCCGCCTCCATACTTGGCTGCCTCTATGTGATTCCTTGAGTATTTTTTTCATAGCTTTGAGTAGGATTCTTGATTCCTTCTTGTAGTGCTGGTTTGAGTGGTTTTAGGTCTCAAATATGAGCCATGTACAAATCCATTTTGGTGCCAATCTTTGTGAAATTGATAGCGAAATGATATTCTTCATTTATAGATTATTATTCCATTATTGTTAATTGGTTTGGAACTAACTTTGTGTTGTTTGATCAATTGAAGGTATTAACTCCACAGTTATGTATCACATGTTATAATTTAAAAGTTGGAAGTCGTTGATAGTAAGCCATCTCTTGACCCTTGAAAATGAGCCTATAGATGTCGAACCCACTCATGCCAAGTCAAGTATGATTCTAGTGCATTCCTACCAGATTAACGACGGTAGCGGAAAAGAGATGGACTCGGGAGGTACTTTAGGTGAGAGACAAAACTGTTGGAGTTCTGACGGGTGAACCAAAAGCAATCACGCTAACAACGATTGTCGGATAGAAATCCTACTTAACAATGTAATAACAAATAGGAATACATGTAAGGATAGATATCAGATGTATTGAAATTTACAACTCATAAACACACTAAGAAGATAGAAAATAAGCCCAAGTGTTTGCATATTTTTCTGCAGAGTTAAAGTTTCGAATATATATTATTTTCCCTATTCCAATCAATAATCCAATCCCTTTTAAGTTACAAAGAGAACCTATTTATACTACCTTGATCGACGTGGTGTTCGTTGGATCGGAACCCGTGGCCTCATCTCCCTAATTGGGACGTCACATCATTGTCTATTCTTATAATTAATACATTGATAAAGGGTAAGTCATTCTATACAGTAGGCTAACATATTAAAAAAGTTAATTACAAGAGTAACATCAATCACTTTTAAGAGATCTTTGAATCTATTACGAGGAACAGCGTCGACATTGTGTGCTTTGGACAGGTTTGAAAGCCTTAAAGGAATCTTTGAAATGGTCCCCTAAGTGACGAGCTTCAGCTTTTTTTCTTGTTTCATTAGACATGTTTGTCTTTTAGGTAGTGCTTCAGCTTGGACTTTATCCTTGCAGTATAAGGACTTCGGCTTTGTCTGACTTCTTCACATTTTGACCTTATAGGTCTTTGTTTGACTTTCTTGTTGACTTACGCCTATGTGCCTTACAACGTGACCCTTTTACTTTAAGCCGTAGAGGTGAGGCGTAATAATAGTCCCCCAAGTTTAGGCATGATTATTTATGTAATACATGGACTTCAAAATAAAAATTTTGTAGGGAGGATATGAACACATTATAACAATAGTCCCCCAAATCTAGGCATCATTATTTATGTAATACATGGACTTGAAAATAAGAATTTCATAGGGAGATTTAAAATGTACCTGGTTTTTCTAGACCCTTTGCAAGTGTTTTGCAAGATGGTTTACTTGGTAATACTTCACATGGAGTAATTCCAAAGTTGTAACGTCTCATGTTGTATATATCTAAAGCGCTCGTTGAATTGGTTGAAGTGAAGAGGGTCAGTCCCTCATAGGGTTTCAGAATTGATAATTACGATGTGCTTTATTTTAATAACTTTGAAAAACACTCGGCATCCTCAATTATGGCGCCTCAAAAGATTTGATGTCGTAGCGCGTTTCCAAGAAAAAATAGCTGAAGCAGTTCGTCCCCAATACATGCAACCGTTGCCATTTTTAATGCGCAATGATGACTGTCTCCCACGTATTTTGGCGAGTTTCAAGTAAATTACAGTGAGTAGGTTAGATGTTTTAATCGGGGACATAGAAGACGAAACCTCAGATTTAAACTATCAAACGGGCGGTTGGATGACCCAGATCGAGATCCAACGGTTGGGGTTGAGTGTGTCTGCCTATAAAAGGTACGATCCTTTTGAGAGAAATCCTTTACGTTTGCATGAATTTTTGTCTCTCTTTTTCAAATTTTCCAAATCTTCCAGTCTTTCTGGGAACTCTTAGAGCTTTATTTCCTGAAATTCTTCCAAGTGTTGTCCTCTTCTTTGAGTTTCTCTCTTCTCGTTATTTCAAAGATTCTGAGTGTTCTTCCTTCTCCATTATCTTTGAGAAACTCATAAGTATTTTACTTTTGTAATCTATGAAAATTTTTAAATAGCCTGTAAATTGATGGCTTCTTTGAATTTGAAAGTAGATCTTAGTTAGTTAGCCAGTAAGATGGGGTTTCAAATCACAAACACAGCCGATCTCGCCAGAGCAAGGTACTTCAATTTCTGGGGTGGTGATGGGGATGACGACGTAGCCTAGGGACAGGCAAAATCCTATCTTCCATAGGTCCTACCTACTTAACCAATCTTAGGGAGAAGTATAGGATCCCTCATGACATCAAACTCCTTTCCCCAGCTCCTAACGAAGGAGCCTGCTATCCTCGGCAAGGCTGCATCACCGTTAGTGAGTTCTTGTTAAAGGCTGGGCTTTACCTGCCAATCTACCCATTCTTTAGGGCTGTCCTTAGGTTATACGGGCTGACTCCTACCCAGTTGGTAGGTTCTTACTTCCTTTGGAAGAAGGTCTCCTTAGGTGAGGACATGATATTTTATATTTTCCAAACAGTATTACCAGCCTCGGNAAGGCTGCATCACCGTTAGTGAGTTCTTGTTAAAGGCTGGGCTTTACCTGCCAATCTACCCATTCTTTAGGGCTGTCCTTAGGTTATACGGGCTGACTCCTACCCAGTTGGTAGGTTCTTACTTCCTTTGGAAGAAGGTCTCCTTAGGTGAGGACATGATATTTTATATTTTCCAAACAGTATTACCAGCCTCGGTCTTTAGGACAAGGAGACTCCTGGGATTGGTATTCTCTATATCCTTGGGGATCACACTTCCTCGTTATCATAGGCCTGCCCTCTTCCATTATAGGATGGAAGGAACCCTGGTTCTGGGTCAGAGGGAAGTGGCAGGAGTGTGAGGGTGACATCGTCCCGCACGTCAAAGTCACAACCTCATACTCCGACGCCCATAAGTGCATTTTCTGATTTTGTGATTTTTGAACTGAAGAGGTTTGATATTTACATTTTTTGTGGTTGTTTTGCAGGGTTGATTGAGCGATTCGAGTTTACTAATGTGATTGGGACACTCTTACTAAGGTCTACAAAGAATCCTTGGGCTCACGTGACTTCGGTCGTTTGATCTAACCGACCCACTTTTTTAAAGATTTTAGCTTGATTGGGAAGATGGGTAAGATGTCTTTAACTTTGATATTTTTCTTGACATCTTTTTCATAGAATTTTGCTGATCGTGTTAATTTTTCTTGACTTGTAGAGAATTTTAATAAGAGGAACATTCAGAGAGAGGGCTGAAGCCCTCATCTGCTGGAGGAAAGCAGGTGACGGATAAAATTGAGAGGGTTAGCAAGGAGGTTGCCTCTCAGGAAGAGGGACAACCCCCTATGCTAGATAGGGAGAAAAGTATGGTGGCGGAGGAGCCCAAGAAAAAATTTAGAGTGTCCACCACTGGGGTGGGCAGCTCCAACGATGTTCCTCACCCTCTTTCCAAAGTGCCTGCGGGGGAGAAGTTGATGGTTGCATCAATTACTGCAGCCTTCGGGGGGCAGAAGAGGCTAACTACTTTGTAGCCCTAGAGGTAGGATCCTGCTAAGATATTGAGGACTTCGAGTGACTACTCCGTCTTCGAGCTCCCAAAGGAAAATTGACCTTGGTTAAAAGGACTGACGAGCTTACACCATAGGCTCTTGCCCTTCTTCAAAAATTTAAATGGCCACAGAGACATTTCACAAGTACTGGACGGAGAAGTGGCAATCATTAATTGAAAATAATGATGTCATCGACATCGTTGCCACGATGGTGGCCGAGGCAGGGAGGTCGTTTGGCATGGCTATAGAGGTGGAGGCCCTCTTTAAAAACCTTCAATGAAAAAACAAAGAGTTTGAGGATAAAGCCTCTCAGGTTGAGGAGGCCACCAAAGTAGCTAAAGCTGAGGCTGAGGCTTTGAAGAAGAAGAAAGCAGAGGAGTCTGTGAAGCTCGCTTCCACCTTGGAGGAAATTGAGAAATTAAAGAAAGAGGTTCACTAGTCTTAAAGTGAAGTGGCCTCGCTTAAGAAGTGAATGGAGGCATCCAATGCTCATCAGAAGTTGGCAGCTGAAGCCTTAGAGAGGACAAACAAGGAGAACTCAGTCTTGAATGGGCAGGTGGGGAAACTGACCTCCCAAGTGGCTGGCCTAACCGTGGAAGTGGAGACTGTCAGGAGTGATGCCGAACTTGCAAGCAAAGATGTTCAGAAGACCTGCCTAGCCAATTTCCATTTGATTAAAGTGTATAAACATTTTGGAAAGTGTTGGAAGAGGTACGCTTACATTGAAATGATTGAGTAGCTGGAGGTAAACACTTAAGACGTCAACACTTCTGAGTTGAGGCTGAGTTTCTTGAGGAAGAGGAGTCCTAGCCTCGAACTCCAGTAGAAGGGAGCCAAGTTATTGAACTAGATGATGATGTAGCTGATCGAGTAGCTGAAGAAATGGCCCCTGATGCAATTGTACCCTTCATTGCTCCTCAATCCCCACCTCCTTAAGGCTTAGATTTTCACTTGTACATTTTTCATTTTTATTAAGTGTAATGGCTTCAGGCCAACAAATGTAAATACCCTTTTACGAATGAATAAACTTCTTTTATTCAATACATGTGTTCCCTTACTTTCTTTGTCTTGACCACCTCTATTCTATTCTGATGTGCTTGCCAATATAAATTCAAACCACTTGTTATTTAATAATGACATTAAATCAAACTTACAAACAACTTGATAATAACATCCGATGTACAACATCTTTGAAAGTTTGACTATATCAAACTTACGAACCTTGAAGTTTAATAACCTGTAATAAGGTCAGACTCATGCCATTATCAACCTCAGTAACATAATCAAACTTACAAATATTTTACGAGTGTTAGGAGGTCTGAACTAACAACAAAGTTCAGAACTTAAACACAACAGACCTCAAATAATAAATCAACTGAAGCCCTTTTAATTACTTCAGAATTTGTGTAACTAGATAATGAAACATATGGGATCAGATGTATGTAAGAACTAAGTCACATCAAACTTGCAAATGTTCTACAAGTGTTAGAAGGTCGTGTACCTTTATTAATTTCCGAACTTACGTAGATTGATATGTATGAATTGAGGCTCTTTAGCACTTTTAGTACTTTAGATTTTAGTCTTGTACATCAGTACGGGCAGTTCATCTTGTCTTCTGCTTTCCTCAGCATGTGTTGAGTAGTTAACTCATGTTGAGGCTTTCTTAACAACTTTAGTTGCTAGGGGTTTGTACCACATTTTGCTAGTTCAGAGGTAGTCCTTTTTTGGATCCAACTTTTCATCGAACTATCAATATGTCTCATTATAGAGATGAATTGTCTATGAGAGGCATCCCCAGGGTCTTAAACATTATTGGGGGTATTTCTAATGCATAAACAATGTATTTAGAAGTCATTTTTATTGAACCTCGATTGTATACACCGGATGTTTTACATCATTGATAATATTTGCTTAGATGTTCTATATCCGATGAATGTGGCTTTGCCTTTTCATCTATATCCTTAATTTTATAGGTTCTCGGTCGAACCTCTTCATAGATACAATAAGGACCTTTCCATTTGGGACTTAGGGTTCCTGAGCCATGCTTTTTAGAGGATGGGGATAGCTTTCGAAGCACCAATTCATTTAAACGAAGTGACTTCTTCTTTACTTTCAAATTGTAGTACCTTGTCATTTTCCCTTGATAAACAACTAATCTTGTTTGGGATTCATCTCTCATTTCTTCAAAGAGCTCGAGCTGTCATCTTCTCACCCCGTCATTAGTAATTTCATTGAAATGTATTCGTCGAGTAGATGGCAGACCTATTTCAACAGGGCTCATAGCATTGGTACCTTAGGCTATAGAGAATGGGGTCTCTCCAGTAGCAGTTCTGCTTGTTGTTCTGATATTCTAAAGTACTTGAGGTAGTTCATCCACCCATGCCCTTTAGAGGCATCCACTTTTCTTTTCAGCGTATACTTGATCATTTTGTTGACAGCCTCGACCTGCCCATTTGCGTGGGGTGATGTGGGGAGGAAAATGTTTCTCGATGCCTAGTTCTTCACATAAATTTCTAACCATCTTATTGTCAAACTGTCTTCCATTGTCTGATATAATGGAATGGGGAATTTTGAACCTGCAGATGATGTTCTTCCATAGGAACTTAGAAGTGTTGGCCTCAGTAATTTTGGCAAGTGGTTCGACTTCTACCCATTTGGTAAAGTAATCAATGGCAGCTAGTGTTTCCTCTCCCTCTGGGAAGAGGTCCTATAAGATCAATTCCCTATTTTACGAATGGCTATGGGCTAGATACAACATTCAACTCTTGAAAGGGTTGCCTTTGAATAGCAAAAAAGTGTTGACACTTGCCACATTTTCTAACAAACTATTACGCATCCTTTTTTAAGGTGGGCTAGTAGTATCCCTATCTTAGTACTTTCTGTGTTAAGGACCACCCTCTAGTGTGGTTCCCACATATCCCTTCATGGATCTCTCAGAGTACATAATTTGCATGCTCTCCTTCAATGAA
Organism: Fraxinus greggii; assembly: GCA_903798315.1. Taxonomy (NCBI): domain Eukaryota; kingdom Viridiplantae; phylum Streptophyta; class Magnoliopsida; order Lamiales; family Oleaceae; genus Fraxinus; species Fraxinus greggii. Next base: position 7,080 of record CAIGRK010187703.1, on the reverse strand, counting down.
TCTGAGCAAAGGTAGTGAGAACCCTCGTTTGTACAGTACATCATCTTTAAAGATGGAGTGGGCATCTCTCCTCCTGAGCTTCTGGTCCTCCTCCTTTTTAGGGGGTAGGGTCTATTCTTTGAGAAAAGATGTTATTGGCTTCATCCAAGCTCGAGTGTCCTCAACCCACATAACAGCCTCACCGGTGACGATGAAAGGTCCAGAAAGATGTTCTATAAGCACGAATGTGAGCAGTTCAGAATCTTTACTGCTTGCTAATTTAGACAATGTGTCAGCATGGACTTTTTAGCCCGTGGGATTTACACGAGTTCAAAACTCTCGAAGGAAGGGATGGAGTCCATAACCAATTTAAAGTATGCTGCCATAGACTTATCTCTAGCTGAAAAATTACCATGAACATAACTTACTACTAGCTAGGAGTCACTACTGATGACGAGCCTCTTTACTTGTATTTCTTTGGCTAATCTTAGGCCAATGAGGAGAGCCTCATATTTTGCTACATTGGTAGTGGCTTTAAAATCAAATCTTACAGCACAAGTAAGCTTGTGTCCCTCTATACTGACTAAAACAACCCCAGCTCTTGACCCTGTCTCTCCTAAGGATCCATCAACTAATTGGCTCCAAATTGGTGGTTCCATCTCTTCTTCCATTTCTGGGATGGGGATGAATTTTACCACAAAATCTGCTAGGGCCTGGCCCTTGATGGCAGCCCTCGGCTTATAAACAATGTTGAACTCACTAAGTTCCACAACCCACTTTAACAACCTTCCTGAAGCATCAGGCTTTTGTAGCACCTGCTTGAGGGGAAAGTTCGTTAACAAATATATACTATGGGCTTGGAAATATAGCCTCAATTTTTTGAGGCTGTCACTAAAGAAAGGGCTAATTTCTCCATGTCTAGGTAGCGAGTCTCTACTGCTAGAAGTGCTTTGCTGATGTAGTAAATGGGCAACTGGTGATCATTCTCTTCCTTTATCAAAACCGAGCTGATGGCCGCAGAATTTACTGCCCGATACAACTGTAGTGGCTCGTGGTCCCTAGGTTTGGAGAGGAGGGGAGCCTATCCCAAGTGCTTCTTCAGCTCTTGTAAGACTACCTCACACTCCTCTGCCCACTAGAAATTGTTTCCAACTTTGAGGATTTTAAAGAAAGATAGGCACTTCTCTGTAGCCTTCGAGAAGAAGCAGTTTAAGGTTGCTACTCATCCAGTAAGGCTTTGTACCTCTTTCGATTTTTGAGATGAATCATTTCAATCAAAGCTTTGACCTTTTTAGGGTTCACTTCATTACCTATTTGGTTGACGATGTAGCCCAAGAACTTCCTGAAGTCCAAAGGCACATTTTAAAGGGTTGAGCTTCATTCGATATCTTCTCANACTAGAAATTGTTTCCAACTTTGAGGATTTTAAAGAAAGATAGGCACTTCTCTGTAGCCTTCGAGAAGAAGCAGTTTAAGGTTGCTACTCATCCAGTAAGGCTTTGTACCTCTTTCGATTTTTGAGATGAATCATTTCAATCAAAGCTTTGACCTTTTTAGGGTTCACTTCATTACCTATTTGGTTGACGATGTAGCCCAAGAACTTCCTGAAGTCCAAAGGCACATTTTAAAGGGTTGAGCTTCATCCGATATCTTCTCAAAATTTGGAAGGTCTCATTAATGTTTTTAACATGATCCCCTACCATTGGGCTCTTCACCAACATGTCATCCACATAAACCTCCATAGTTTTTCTAATAAGGTTGGGGAACATTTTATTGACAAGTCTTTGGTAAGTAGCCCCGATTTTTTTCAACCCGAAAGGCATGACCTTGTAGTAATAAAGACCATTGTCTATGATGAAGGAGGTATGTTCATCATCTGCTAGGAACATTGGGATTTGATTGTATTTGGAATATGCATACATGAAACTAAAAAGTTCGTACCCGGCAGTTGAATCCACAAGTTGGTCTATTCTAGGAAGTGGAAGATGTCATTAGGATAAGCTTGGATTAGATTTGAAAAGTCTGCACAGACCCTCCACTTCCCATTATGCTTTTTGACCAACACTGGGTTTGAGACCCACTTAGGGTATATTGATTCTTTTACAAATCCGTTGTCAATTAGCTTTTTAAGTTCATCCTTCAGAGCCTTGTATCGTTCAGGGTTTAGAGCTCTTCTTTTTTGCCTATGCCCTACAACCTTTAGGTCCATGTTCAAATGGTGGCAACTGATCTTGGATTAATGCCTATCATGTTGCCACGTTTCCAAGCGAATACATCTAGATTTTTTAGTAAGAAACTTTTCAGCTCCTCATTTGCTGCTATTGTCAGATTTCTTCCAATTTGCAAGCGCTTGGAAGGATCTTGTGGATCTGTTGGGAAGCTTTCCAACTCCTCCATAGGTGTTGTTTGAGGTTTGCAATAAATGATGTGAGGATCCAACTCATTCAAGTTAACTACTTCTTCAGTAGGCCTTCCTTCTTCATGGGTGGTATGTCTTTCACAAACAGCCTCTTCTTCAAATGTTTGTATGACTCCAAGAGTGTCCCCTACTTCAGGGACATCATGCATCTCAACATCCTCCCCTTGTTCAGGGGAACTTCCTTGTTCAGTGGCGTCGTACATGTCTAGATCAATGGCAATGACGTTGACAATCCTCGGTTCAGCTTTCCTTAAGGCGTTTGAATAACATTCCCTAGCACTTCGCTGATCACCTATGCCATTTTTGGTTGGGAGCTTCCTGCATAGGTGATGAATGGATGTGACAACCCATAATTCCTTCAAGGCTGGCCTCCCAAGCACTCCATGATAAGCAGAGCGATTATCAACCACCACGAGTTCCCTGAAATGGTGAGCAGTCAAGGGTGTAATCCCTATCTCTATTACTAGAGTGATTTTACCCCTTGAAATGATGTTATCTCCTATGAAGCCGTACAAAGGAGAATTCATTGGGGTTAGCTCGTGGCCAACTTTCATCTTGTCAAAGGTAGTTCCAAAGATGATGTTGACCGAGCTTCCATTATACACTAACATTCTTTTCAGGCCGTTATGGGCCACGAAAGCCCTTACCACTAGGGCATCATAGTATAGATAATGCAAACCTGCTGCATCTTCTTGAGTAAATGTGAGTGGTGAGATTTCTCTTTCAGTAGCGGATCGATTAATTATGAAACTAGGAGGATCTGTTACTTTTCTAGCATAATTCTTTTGTGCATTTTTGGATTCTCCCTCCACATGTGGGCCTCCAATGGTTGTGTCGATTTCCCTAATGGGCTCCTCGCCATCATTCTCTTAGGGGCTTCCTCTTTGTCTTTGACCTTTTCTGGGTCTTTTCGTGTCGTTTTCCCTTCTCCTTAGGGGATCATTTCTGTTGGGACGCCTTGGCTCAATGTTCCCAGACTGTTGGGTATGCATGGGAGGAGCATTTCTTTGAAAGCACCTTCCTCTTCCTTGATTCGTGTTTTGCGAATATCTTGCGACATCCCAACAGTTTTCTCCGTATGGTGACAATGGAATTGATGGTAAGTATAATAACCGGGTACTTCATCCCTCTTTCTAGGTTCAGCACCTCGCCCACACCTCTTTCCCTCTGCGGGTGCCTTTGGTAGGGCTGATGCATGCCAGTATTGGGATTTAGTTCATCATAGGCCAAAGTAGGTACTACATTGAATATTGCTGCGGCTAATTCTTGTCTATGATTTAGGGGTGCCTGGTGGTTCATCAAATAGGAAGTATGACCTCTTTTTCTTTGTGTTTGAGGTTGGGAAAGACCCTGTCTAGCCCTAATCTTATGATCTCTCAATTCCTCCCTGAGGATTTCTTGTCTTATCATTTCTAATAGGGCGTCATAGGTGGCATGGTCCTTGTTTTGCACGTCTCTCCAAAAGAGAGAGTTCATGTCCAAGCCTCCTCTTAAGGCAGTTAATGCTTCCCTATCTGTGACTTGTACATAGTAGGTCATTTCATCAGTAAAGCGGGATAATAAGCTTTTCAACATCTCGCCCTATTGTCGTCGCATGTCTTGTAATCATTGAATGGGCCTTTTTCCCTCTTTACTAGTAGCAAAGCGCTTTAAGAACGTCCTTTTGAGGTCCGGCCAGTTCCAGATGCTACCTTCTGGCAACCTTGTATACCAGATTTCAACTCCTCCACTTAGGGTTAAATGAAAGGCTCTACACTTCATAGCTGGGGTGGCCCCTTTCAAATGCATATAGGTTTTGAAGCTGTTGATGTGCTTCGAGGAGTTAGCTCTCCCATCATACTCAGGAATTTTATGGAATGTGAAGTGGTTTAGCATTGGGGCATTTCTAATGGCTTGTAAAATTGGTAAATGATCATCGTCGTCATCATGGTCATAGGACCGCTGGTTCATTGGAGTCCTCATCCTCTCTCTGGTGGGTTTGGGGAGGTGGTTGGGAGGGTCCTGCCTCATTCCTAGCCCGGTCCCTGCTCTAACGTCTATTTCTAGGGAAAGGGATTCAAGGCTCCTCATGTAAACCGGATCTTGTCTTCATTTTGAGGAAGCTCATGTTGCCTATTCCTAGGTACATGAGGAGAATGATGAGCATGCATATTCCTAGGCGCTAATGGCGAATGAGCCTACCTATTTCTAGGCAAGCCTGGGTTTATCCTATCAAAAACACTTACTAGCCTCTGAGGTTGATTCTCTGGCTCACAATTTGGAGGAAAGATTTCCGAGGCATAATTAGTAGATATATCAACCTTAACTTTCCTTTCCTGCTTCCATCCTAGTGTGATGGTACCCAGCCATTTTGCTTTGGACTTCCTCTTCTTTATCATAGTATTCCTGAGGGTTACAGAATGCATTTTCAGGAGCTACATATGGAGGAACGAGGTACCCTCCTCGTCCCTGCATGCTCATCAACATTTCATGCATTGCCATGTTTTGTTGTGTTATACTTCTCATGTTGGCAGTCATTGTGGCCATTTCTCTAGTAAGCGTAGCTCCCTAGACCTACCTCGCCTATGTTGTCGAGGTTGTTGGCGAGCAGCTAGGACAACTCGTGAGGGTTCCCCTTCTTTAGGGTGTTCCCTTGTCCTTCGAGCTGCATTTTCGTCACCGCTTGAACTTATTTTTCACAAATACTTTTCTCAATAGGATCGATTAAGTGTTGAATTTTTTGGTTCTCCAATGGTTCTTTCTTCAAGAGCTCTCATTTTTTAGGGGTTGAAAATTCTTGCCTAAATATTTTTGACTGGCTTTCTCCCACAGGTACTTTCATGGTTAATTGTAATAAACTCCCATAGACGGCGCCAATATGTTGACTCCTGAAAATGACCCAACAGATGTAGGGTCCACTCACACCAAGTCAAGTACGGTTTTGGCGTGTTCCTACCAGAGTGACAGCGGTAGCGGAGAAAAGATGGATGCGGAAGGTACTTTGCGATGAGAAACAAAACTGTTCAAGCTCCGACAAATTAAACAAAAGCAATCACGCTAACAACGATTGCTTGATAGAAATCCCACTTAACTATGTAATAAAAAAGGGAATATGTGGAAGGATAGATATCAGATGTATTGAAATTGTTACGTTGTATATTGAAATTTACAACTCATAAACACACCAAGAAGATAGAAAATAAGCCAAAGTGTTTGCAAATTCTTCTCCAGACTTCAAGTATGCATTTCAAATATATGTTATTGTCCATATTTCAATCAATAATCCAACCCCTTTTAACTTACAAAGAGAACTTATTTATACGACTTTGGTCGACATGGTGTCCGTTGGATCAGAACCATATGGCCTCGTCTCCTTAATTAAGATGTCACAACACTGTCAATTCATGTAATTAATACATCGATAAGGGGTCAGCCGCTCTTTATAGTAGGCTGACATATTGACAAATTTAATTACAAGTGTAACATCAATCACTTCTAAGAGATCTTTAAGTCTATTACGAGGAACAACATCGACCTTGCGAGCTTTGGATAGGTTTGAGAGCCTTGGAGGAATCTTCGAAGTGGTCCTCTAAGTGGAGAGCTTCGGTTTCTTTCCTTGTTTCCTTAGACAGCTTCGTCATTTAGGTAGTGCTTCAGCTTGGATTTTGTTCTTGCAATACAAGGACTTCAGATTTGTCCGACTTCTTCGCATTTTGACCTCATGGGTCTTTGTTTGACTTTTTTGTTAACTCCCTGCCTACGTGTCTTACAACATGAGACTTTTAGTTTGAGCCTCGTAGGCGAGGCTTAACACCATCCTTAAAGATAAATAAATTATGTTAACCCAAACGGAAGTAAATTATGCTGTTTAATTTTGACGTAGTGAATAAAAAGGCCAACTACTTGTACATATATTATGGTACCTGTGAACCCAAAAAATTGGGCTAATGCCCAATGTACATATGTTTTAGTTGATTTTGACAGTGATGGATGAAAGAAATTTACCGGAACTGTGGTGTTTTTAGGTGAATGGAATTGATGGTTGGAACAAGGTGAGGTATTTTGATGATTTCTATGACTTTCTTTAGAGAGAGAAAGCTGGAAGTCTCCATATTTTTGGAAAGAAATATCTTATTTATAAAATTATATGCCTGCCAATTGATGTCAATTTTTTATTATGGCGTGACATAAGACATCTAACTGATTCCTAATCGAGAGAGGGAATCCTATGTTAAGGAGGATCCGTGCTCTTGACCCTGTCGATCGACTCTTAATACAAATATCGAGATGATTGTGCTACTTGAACAAGACGACATTGATACCGCGATCAACCATCATCGTGCTGCTTTACACAAAATCAACATAAGGACAAATATATGACCTGAATTACTTTAAAGTACTCATTCTTGGCAACATATATACGTTTTATTCAGTAGGTGATAAAAGTGAAAAATACAATGAATGCAATTCTGACTTCTTTTTCTTATTAGTGTACAAAAATATTCTGCCCAACTTAGAGTTTATCCATAATGGACCAATAAGTAACATATATATGAAAATTGGCCCTAAATCACATGATGGAGCAATTAGGTGGATTTGGATCATTGACTAGACATACATCATATGCTTGGCATTGGCTCGGACAGTAATATGGTGGGCACGGCGGACAAGGTGGAGGCAGGCACAGTGGCCATGGAGGCAGG
>CAIGRK010187697.1:0-11642 GCA_903798315.1 Fraxinus greggii | reverse complement strand
GAAAGGCACCCCGTGAAACAAGGGGTGGTTCTTGGAAATCTTCATCCCTATCTATTTTCATCTGTGAAACAGTGAAAGGGTACTGCCTTCTTGTAGTGTGAAAGCTGAGATTTTCGGCTTAAAGTAAAATAATTTATTTGTCGGAGGAAAGTAAAAAGAAGAAAGAGAGAAGATTGATGAATTGTAATCAAATTATGCCATCTTTTTCTTTCCTCCAAAGTCCTATCATCAACATTTTGTTTAAATGGAGAGGCAAATTGCTAGATTGTGAAAGCATGTTCTGATTTTCACTTCAGTCTCGTGCTCTTCTTCAGTGTTCTTTTAGAAAAATTTATTAAATTTGATTCCAGTGAAGACCTACTCGCTTGGACTTTGCTCGTGGTGATCTCAATTTCTAAACACGATCGAACTGGTTCAAACAATAGGAATTTCCATGGAACTCTTACTTGTTGTGGACATGTTCTTGACACAACAAATGAGCGATATGATATTTATGCACGTCCGAGCTTCTTAATATCAATCACATAAGTTTTGTCAAACTCGTAATCAGATATTAATGTACTAAGGGATAACTACAGGTAAACATTAATCGACTTACCAAATAAAACCATTAATTTTTTATAAATAAAATTTTTTACCTAAAATCAGGAGTTGTTAATAAAATGTCAGACAAAATTGAAGGCCGAGCCAAACGGCGTCGTCCTTTGAGAAATAGAACAGACTGGGTCCCTGGAAACTCTCTCTGAAATCCCTAAACCATTTCTCAATAAACTACCTCCACTTCCGGAGCCACCGCCCACCGGGAAAATGAAATTCCAAATCGAAGATGTTACAGTGTATTTCCCCTACGACAACATATACCCGGAGCAATATGCGTACATGGTGGAACTAAAGCGTGCCCTAGACGCCAAGGGCCATTGCCTGTTAGAAATGCCGACGGGTACTGGGAAAACAATAGCTTTACTCTCCTTAATCACGAGTTACACGCTTTCGAAGCCCTCCAATCCGGTGAAACTCCTTTACTGTACTCGCACAGTACACGAAATGGAAAAAACCCTAGCCGAGCTCAAATTGTTGCATAATTACCAGCTCCAGCATTTAGGCCCTTCTGCACGGATGCTTGCGCTCGGGCTGTCGTCGAGGAAGAATTTGTGTATAAATCCGAGTGTAGTTTCGGCTGAGAATCGGGATTCCGTGGATGCCGCGTGTAGGAAGCTTACAGCTAGTTGGGTCCGGGCGATGGCTATAGAGAATCGTAATGTTCAGACTTGTTCCTTTTTTGATAATTATGAGAAGGCTGCCTCTGATGCCGTTTTGACTCCCGGTGTTTATACTCTACAGGTTGTGCCTTTTTTTTTTGGTACTCTAATGAAATCTAGCTGTTTTCCTATCTGTTTTTGGTTATTTGTGACAATATATACGGGACATAAGTTCTTGAGATATTTTGAATGTTTAAATTTGTGAATGAGGGAGTTTTGGGTGCATTTGCTGCATAAAATATTTAGAGTTGGATGGCAATAGACTTGTTTTATGAATTCAATTGTTGACAAATATTGAGGATTTGCTACAGTAATTCAGTGGTGCAGAAATTTGAAACATCTGCTTTCGGAATTCTTCTATTTTAATGTTGAACTGAAATTGACTTATAGTTTGTTTTCCCAACTATTGAAGGATTTGAGGGCATTCGGGAAGGAGAAAGGTTGGTGCCCGTACTTTTTGGCACGTCACATGGTGCAATTTGCGAACGTGGTTGTTTATAGCTATCAATACCTGCTCGATCCCAAGGTTGCTGGAATCATATCGAAGGAGATGCAGAGAGAGTCTGTTGTTGTGTTTGATGAGGCCCACAATATTGACAATGTGTGCATTGAGGCACTCAGTGTCAGTGTAAGGAGTCAGACACTTGAAGGTGCAACGAGGAATCTTACTAGGATGTCTCAGGAGATTGATAGGTCTGTGTTTGTGTTACCGTCTTGATGTAAAATTATTTAACATCTTTTAGGATTTTGGTTAGTATGCTCCGAGTATTTTGACATATTCACAAATTTGTATATCTTGTGCCAAGAAGCATCTTCACAACACTGGCATCAGAATATCAATCCCAAATATGACGTTCTTGGAACACTTTAATGAAGAATATGATTTTTAGCCACATAATGAAGAAAATGAATTATTTACACAATAAACACAATTACATTTTTTGAAATTCTTGGATTTTTGTAAAATATCTGTTTTGCTTTTGATGGACTGCTAACTGTTGAAAAGGTTATCTTTCTACATGGCTTTTTGTGTCATATTTTCTAGTTGAAGTTACTTCTGTGCATTAGTGTTCTATAATTTTCAAGGAGTGAAAAAAAAAAAAAATGCTATTGTTTGATAGTTCTATTCTTTCTTAACTTTGTTTAACATGGTAGGAAGGTTAAAGGCCACCGATGCTGGTCGATTGCGTGCAGAATACAACCGGCTTGTTGAAGGTTTGGCACAAAGGGGGAACCTTCCGAGTATGTTGAGTTAATGCATGTTATTTCATTTGATTAGGCATTCTTTTTCTAAAATGAGTTCTGTGACTCACATATGCTTTTGTGTCCCTGCAGTTGGTGACACCTGGTTTGCAAATCCTGCCTTACCCGATGATATTCTAAAGGAAGCTGTGCCTGGAAACATAAGACGGGCAGAGCACTTTCTATCTGTTTTGCGTAGATTAATCCAGTATTTTAAAGGGCGACTGCAAACTGAAAATGTTGAAAAGGAGGGTCCTGTTTCTTTCGTTGCTTCAATCAATGCACAAGTTGGGATCGACCAGAAAATGTTAAGGTTTTGTTATGACCGGCTTCACTCCCTCATGTTGACTTTGGAGATAACTGACACGGATGAATTTTTGCATATCCAAACAATTTGTGATTTGGCAACGCTCGTGGGGACCTACACGCGGGGATTTTCAATTATAATTGAACCTTTCGACGAAAGAATGCCACATGTACCTGATCCCGTGCTGCAGGTTTGTTGAAATTGGCGATTTAGCTATTTATTTTTGATTTATTACCAAGGAAACAAGTAACCCCCACATTACACTCTTCTTTTGAGTAATATTCTGGTAGATTCCAGTTATTTGAGGTCTGATTGTTGTCAGTAAATTCTTATCCCTAAGTAATTGCATTTTCTTCCCTTTTGGCGAATGTGCTCACAAATGTTTTCTGCAAGTCTGGATTACTTGTTTTGGTCTATCATAGTATCAGAATTACTGATTAATTGCTAATGTTGGCATTCCAGCTTTGTTGTCATGATGCTTCTCTTGCCATAAAGCCTGTATTTGAACGATTCCAATCAGTTGTTATTACTTCTGGGACTCTCAGCCCCATTGATCTTTACCCTCGTCTTCTCAACTTCAATCCTGTGGTTAGTCAAAGCTTTACCATGTCCTTAACGAGGGATTGCATATGTCCAATGGTTCTCACTCGTGGAAGGTAAAAGAATTGAATAATGTTCTCTTCTCATTTGCTTTTTAGAAACTCCATATAGCATTTATTTTATTGTACTTTTGGTAGAAAAATTCTTGTGCCATTAGCTATATAATTCTTCTAATTTTGCTTATTATTCCAGTGACCAGCTCCCCGTGAGCACGAAATATGATCTGAGAAGTGATCCCGGCGTCGAGAAAAACTATGGGAAACTTTTGCTTGAGATGGTATCTGTTGTCCCAGATGGAATTGTGTGTTTCTTTGTTAGTTATTCTTATATGGATGGAATCGTCAACAGTTGGCATGAATCAGGAATTCTGAAGGTACTTCTAAAAAAAAAAAAAAAAACATTACTTCTTTTAGTATTCTTTTTAAAATTTAGTTGAAAATGTCATTCTGATGTACCTTTAAGTGTGTTGCAGGAGATAATGCAACATAAACTAGTTTTCATAGAGACCCAGGATGTTGTTGAGACTACATTGGCATTAGATAATTATCGTAGAGCTTGTGATTGTGGAAGAGGTGCTGTTTTTTTCTCTGTTGCCAGGTAGCTCCTTCCACCTTTGGCGGTTGATACCCTCCACCCCATCCCTTACTCCATATGGCAAGAATCCTCTATAGAAGTCTTGGATCAATTAATATATCTTTTTTGATGAAAAGAAGAATTAGTATAGAAGGAAGGAATTACACAGTGTAGGATGGGAAGTGCTCAAGTACATGAAAGCAGGACAGAAAAATCACTCAACTTAAATTTCATTGACATCTGATAGATGTATTTAAGTGTAAATTTAAACCACCTTCATCAAAAAGAGGACAGACACACCACTTTATGCCAAAACAATTTTAACTAAGAGGAAAATCTTGTAACTTTCTAGCCTTCAGCTCAAGTCGTATAGACCGTGGATTTGATGTGCAATGTTCAATGTGACAATGTCAGTGAAACATAAAATTAGACAACATTTAAGGTGATTTTACTGACCATGCTTCCATTTGCAGGGGAAAAGTCGCAGAAGGTATAGACTTCGATAGACATTATGGAAGACTTGTCATCATGTTTGGTGTTCCTTTCCAGTACACATTAAGCAGGTAAGTTGCCATAACTCTTTTGATGACTTGCTCCAGAATTTTTTTCTTGCATTCTTTTGCTATACAACTCTGGTTGAAGGTTTATCTTTGATTTTGCACGAGTCCATGCTCGACACATTCTCCAGCTTGAGAAATCTGGGAAAATGGTTGTACATTTATGAATTAATCTAGTATCATACTTTGCATACATCCATTGGGCCCCAAAGGAATAGTCCAAGACATCCAGTTTTTTTCATGAGATGGATATGAATTTGCCTTCCTGTTCTTTTGCTGCAGAAAATTTATCAAAGTTCAGTACAAATATTTAGGAAGGTACAAAATACTTGGATTTCTTATATTTGTGCAATCATAATCAACTGGTGCAATAGAGTGTTCAGAAGGGATATAATGAAATTTTTTGACTGGTTTTGGGTTTGTCTGCCTTTTTTAAATCATTTTTTATGGGGATGATGACAGAAATCACTGATTAGGCTTTGTAAGCTCAATTTTGATTTGGACATTGCAAAGTCTATTTTTTATTTGATTCATACTGGTTTTCCTAATCAATCCTGCCAAAAAATCATTGATAGTACACTTTTCATATCCTCCTCCATCCCGTTCCCTGCTGTAGTTTATGAAGTTACGATTCTCCCAACTGTATGCGGCTTCAATAGTGTCGAATTTGCAGAATATTACTTGCAAGACTGGAGTATTTAAGGGAGACTTTCCAAATAAAAGAGGGCGACTTTCTGACTTTTGATGCTTTGGTAATACTTGGCTGCACTAACATGTTTTGGGTACTTGCATGCTACGTTTATTTTTTCTTATGCATTTTTACATTGATTTCCAGAGACAAGCTGCTCAGTGTGTAGGACGAGTTATCCGTTCAAAGGCTGATTATGGGATGATGATTTTTGCTGACAAGAGGTTTGTATCCTTGTTTCTGATTTTGAAGTTATGAGCAGTCGCCTCTAGGCTCTAGTATCAATCTGGAATATTCATTAAGAGTTGCCAGTTTAACAAAAAGGGATTCAAAGTTTTTGTGACCATAGTTTTAGTATTCCATAATTAACAAGTTTCTAATGCAATTTGTTGTGTACAACTTCATCATTACATATAAGCCATTTTTTTAAAGTTGTTTGTATGTTTTGTCGCGTTATCTATTCTAATGACTAGAGAGAGTGAGTGCTGAACTTAAACCTTTATAAGAGCCAGCAATACTATTTTTCATATTGCAAGTGATATAATAGCTAGCCCTGGTCTGTATGTAATAGAACTTTCATAAGTGAATTAGACTGTGAACTACATTCCGTTCAATTGTTCAAGGCTAGAGAATTAAGGTGAATCTGATATGGTAAGCAAATTTCAATTGTGTAAAATAATGTGCAGAAAGCATGGTCTAATTCCGTTTAAATAAATAAATGTGATATCTACAAACTTGATTCAGTGTTAATGCATGTCTAAGGTAGTAGCTTATTGAGCTATTCAGTATTCAATAATGAGGATGTGTAGTATTTGCTAAATGAGTTTCTTTTATTTATTTACTTGCTAATGTATTGGATTGTTGACATGTTTAGATATAGCCGTCATGACAAACGCTCAAAGTTGCCTGGGTGGATATTGTCGCATTTGCGTGATGCGCACCTGAACTTGAGCACCGACATGGCTGTGCATATAGCAAGAGAGGTACGGTATTATATTATTTGTATCTTGTGTTGTTTTTCTGCTGGGCATATATTGATTATAATGCAATGTGAAGAAATAGAGGTGAGACACTAAATCTTTTAAACTTCTCTGGTAATGTGTGCTGGTGTATATTGAGAATACCACCACCATGTGATAAGGCGATTGAGGCTTAAAATTGAATAAACGTGTTGAAATTCTCAATTCTGTATTATCTTATACAATTCACATGGGATCAACTCTCTTAACGCATTACGATAGCTAGCAGGCCATGATTACTATTAAGTATTTTTTCTTCGGCGCAAATGTGCAGTTCCTAAGGAAGATGGCTCAGCCATATGACAAGACCGGTGCAATGGGGAAGAAAACCCTTTTGTCACAAGAAGATTTGCAGAAAACTGGCAATGGCATCGGGGAAATGTTGTTTTGAGCGTTTATTCATCATTTAGTTTTCAGCATTTTGGTTATGATTTACAGTTGCAGTGGCGTTGGTTTGTTAATGGGAGGAAAGGCTCGGTACACTTAATAGTTCCTATTGTGTGGGACGATACTGGAATGGGTTGAGGCAGTTGATCTGAAAGTGTTGAACTTTGCTAGATAACTTTTTTGAACTTTTGGCTTTCTGCTCAACGAATATTTTCATCTTCTTGTAGAGATGAAGTTTTGAAAGTACCTCATATCCTTCTTGTACTGATATTTAAATCCAATTCCATATAAAGATTCGAAAAATTCAATGTACATTTCTACTTTGTATATTAATCATATAGAGTTCAAACTTGATGGAGATTTTTCTTTTCGGCCTGCACACAGTTTAATTTCCATGGAAATCACAATGTTTATACCGATAGACTACACTAGCAATATGTTTTTGTCTCTATGGATAAACATGCAACAAATAAAACATGATGTGCACAATGTAAAATTGCAAACCAATGTGCACGTAAAACGTTATTCAAGTTGTTGAAGTCACTTTATTTAAAAGTTTAAGTTGTTAGATTTTCAGTGTGCAGATCACGTCAAATTGAATTTGTTTTTACACTAAAGGCGTAAAACATGCAATTTTTGACGGCAAGATCTAAATTCACGATAATTATATGTTCTATTGCACGCTATAACCTTTTGTTGGAGGAAATATAATTTATCGTATCGCTCGTAAACGCAAGATCAAAATGCTTGTTCTCAACTTGTTGAATAACTTTTCTCATTTTATAATCAATGAGCCATATCTCCTTCACAATATATTCTCTAGAAAACCAGTATCCTCTATGCCTTCGTAGCTTAATGAATTCAAGATATTTTATTTATATATATTAAAAGAGGAGCTCTGATACCATATTTGGACAATTTCAAAGATCTTATCGGCCGGCAAATCGAAGACGGACGACCATGGTCCCGACCTTACCAGCATCGGAGGTGTACCAATGAACCCCTGAAACATACTTCAAAATTACCTTGAGTAGAAAACTATACGGATTAAACTATTTCCTTTTCTTTCTGACTCCGATTTTTTGAGTCATGTTTTCATCGCCCTAGACTTACCATTGTTTCATTTCAATCTATTGATTGGATCGAGCTCCAAAGCAGGAATAGCACATAAACCTTACGGAGGAAAGAATGATGATTCATTCATGTGCTTCTCACCAGTTGTAACATTGACTTAAATTATTTCGTCTAAAAAAATTGAGATAATGTTATTTATCAATATCATGATAGAATATCAGTGATGTGACAACTCATTATTACTCGCATTTCTTTCTCTCCTTCCCTTCTCTCTCCTATAAAAGTCGAACTATCCAATCCAATTATTCCACATAAACTGTCACACCATCGATATTCCATCATCATAATGATAAACAACATTATTTCAAAAAATTGTGGAGATCGTGATTGGAAAGTTTTATTTGTTTAGTTGTCTTAAACACTAGCAAGGCACCAATAATGGTCATTGGTATGCTCCAAAATGGAGAGAAAACCAATGAATCCACTGTCTATATATAACAATCAATTCAGAACTATTTCATCATCCCAGTAAATATTATTAAGAATTAAGATGATGAGTTTTGTTCCAAAATCCAGTTTAATTGTTTCTGTACTTCTGATTGGCCTGCTGGGACTATGCTATACAGTTAAAGGTGGACCAAATACCAGCAATAATGTCCTTATTTGCAATGTCAATTCTTATGCAGAAGGTGACCCTTTTGGGAACAGTGTGACATATGTTCTTTTTGATTTAATGAATGTCACTCCGTCGCAGCAGGGCTTCGACTATAGAGCCACCTCGCCTTATTCCACGGCGGTTGCTTATGGACACGCCACTTGCAGCCGTGCTCTGTCCAATAACGACTGCGCCAACTGCCTCGTTTCTGCCAAGGCAACTCTCGAGAGTAACTGCAGTGGTCGACTTGGTGGCCAGACGGAGCTGGTTGATTGCACCATGAGATTTGAGAACTACTACTTCTGAGGAATTGAACTGAGAAATTGTGTCTACTTTGCCTTGTTTAATGGTTTCTTTTTAGTACTTTCTGGTTATTCAAGAAACTGATTTGAAAGTCATAACCTTTTCAATGCAGAGGTTCTGCTGGTTTATGTTTTTTGTGTATTGATTTATTTCGTTTCCTGGTTCAAATTGTTATTTTATAATACAGTAGTTATTGAATAGTCGTCTAAAATTTATGTGTTCAACAAACCATAACATGTACAATATTTAGTTCGTGTTTGGTACAAATTCTCCAAAACTCATTTTTAAACCCACGTCCTCCCAGTAAAATAATTTTGCACGTGAACATGTAACTATTTTTCCTACATTTTAATCACAAGTTCTCCAAAAATACAGCTTTTTTAGCAAAAATTATTATTAAAAAATCTATTTCAAACAAGCCCCTTATAATAAGAATGAAAATAAAACTAAATGGAGCATAAATAACATTTTCTCTTTTGTTTGTACAAAATATTGTTTCCTCATTCAACTCTTCATATGTACCAAAACTGAAAAATAAAAATCATAAAAAATTATGAAACAGACAAATTATAGAAGCAAAAACCTAGTATACTGTTTGTATCTGTCTGTAATTTGCACTTAATATTCATGCATATCCACCTCAGACGAGAACAAAACAAGACGAAGAGATCATCAATTTTGATGACACAAAATATATGCATCTTCAATTCCTTGATCGTTTGTGCGTTCCTTTCCTTCACCGCAGGTTTGGGTTGCTTCATCGTGTAGAGAGTCGAATCATCAAGTCATGTAATTTTCCTCGCCTAAATTGTATGGACAAGGCAAATCATTACGTTGATGTCAATGTCAAGAATGTCCGCAGGGCAGCAGCCTCGGGTTCTCATTTTTTAAGTTAAGAAAAAATCAAAATGCATTACTCCGTAAGTGCTGCCAACTAATCCGTATCTTAATGTAAATGATGGTTTAGTTGAAAAAGATCCCGTAAACCTATCAAGTTGAAGCAGAAGGTATTGTTAAATTTTGTCCGCGAGTAAATTCTCGTTTGTGGAAGACTGCAAGGAGAAGTTCATTCCATGAATCCGGGACACCGGGCAGGCACCAATGACTGCAGTCTTGTCGGTGGAGAGGGGCTGGTCCCACTTTAGACCCCAAATAATACAAGGAAGAATGACCGTCTTTTCTTTGCGATGTCATACCCGTCACATTCAATAGATCCATATTCCCTGCCTTCACATGTTCTGAGAACGCATTAACAACTGTTTTAAACTCACTCGATGCTTCCAGCGAGAATGATGATGAGCTCAAGTCGGGTAGTGTCTGCAGGTGACAGCTACCACCAGTCTTCCAATCCCCACCTCTGTTCATTCAATTATACATCAAGGGCATGTTTGGTATAATAGAATAATATTTGAACTTATTTTCTACTCTAATATTGTTGAGTACTATCTAATCCTCCCTATACGAAGTAAGGTAGCAATATTAATAAACAAGAGGACTAAATTTCTTAGCATGCAGATTTAGACAAAGAATTAATATTGATAATTCATAATTCAAGTATAATTAAACTTCAAGAGATAAGTATTGGACAACTTAATTAAATTGGGGTATATGCTAACAACGATGCCACTGTTGATCAAGAATCAGAGGTACCTGAAATGTACAGGAGCATAACTTCGGAAGAAGACGTGGGTTGTTGTCGTGTCTATTTCATGACTTATCCAATCAATCAATGTCATAATTGACCTTCGGAATGCATTTTCTACGCTCATCTTCATCTTGATCTCTTCCCCTTCTTGGAAGTAACAGCCCCTAATACACCATTAAAGGATTCAAGGTTTAAAAAATGGTATATATATATATATATATATATATATACATGCGTGTACTGGACTTCCTATTATGGTTTATGCCCTAATTCCAAGCAATAGAGCAATCTGCAAAACGAAATAAGAAACATGGACCCAATACACATTTATCATGGTTTACCCTCAACGTGAGACTTATGTTCACTTGCTGCTGCAGACTCTCACCATGATAAAGAAAGAAGATTACTATGGTGATCCCACGCCCCTAAGTCTAAATCAGTCTATAAATGACCCCCCTTGAGTAATCCTTTATCCATGTAAGAATATTGGGCAACGTAATACATGTATGATTAGGCTCCACAATGTCCAAGACTTTCAAAAACAGCATTAAAACTACACAATAATCTCCAAAGATGAACAATTACTCAAGCAAAGCACAAACTGAATTGTCCTGTCCACAGATAAAACTTTGTCGTGAACAATTTACAGCAATTAATTACCAATGAAAATTATTAATGACATAAGATTCATATGCAACCTTTCCAAATTCACATAATTTTTGCAGTAATCAAAAAGAAAAGAATAAAATATTTCATGTAGATTTCACGCAAGATTAGAATTCTCCATTTTGGAAGAATTTATAAATGGTCTAATTTATAAATAGTTAGAAATGAGTGGTGGATGTGTGGATAGTGCTTGTGACTCCATTGGAATGTGTGGTTGAAAATGAGATTTGTTAGGTTTTAGTTGATTTTTGTAATTGGCAAATTTTGTGGACAAAATGACATTATTGGATATGTTGTGCAATTAGTTCAAAAATTAGTTAGTAGGTCTAGGGTTTCGAGTTTGGAACGAGGAAAACGGCGCCGATTTTCACTGGACTGTCGCCAAGGGTTGGCTCGAGCTACAAAAGCAGAAATATCGTCGCTAGACTGTCGCCCCTCCTTCGCTTGAGCGATACGCTGTTGCTTGACTGTCGCTGGGCTCTCGGTCGAGCGACAGTGCTATCCGAAAAATTTTTATTTCGTGATTTTAAGGCTTTTTACTCGGTCTATTTGTTTCTTGACCTACATATAAATAACAGAACCCACGTGCACAGTTTTTCAAGGTTGACAATTGAGAGAAACAGGTCAGAGAGTGAATCTATCACATTATATCATTCAACCTTCAATT
>CAIGRK010187678.1:0-13179 GCA_903798315.1 Fraxinus greggii | reverse complement strand
CATCTAATCCAGTCTTTCATGAACGAACTAAACACATTGAGATTGATTGTTATTTTGTACGTGAAAAGATCCAGCAAGATTTGATTTCTACAGGGTATGTGAAAACATGAGAACAATTGGGAGATATCTTCACAAAGGCTCTGAATGGGGTTCAGGATGATTATCTTTGTAATAAGCTGAATATGATAAATATCTATACTCCAGTTTGAGAGGGAGTGTTACAGATTGTATTTCTAGAATAAGAAATATATATATTTGATTCTAAGTTATATGAATTTAACATAATTAGTTTCCTTCCTAATATAGGATTGTAACTTGTATATATACCTAAGAGATTGTTGAATACAAGTGAGAAAAATAATTTTTCCTCCCGACTTACACTAACTTTAATGTAAGAGTTTCGAAAAATCTAGAAAACCCGAATATATTTTGTACACTTTATCGTTTTATTTATTTTAACGCAGGTATCCTCAACTTTACTTTGAAGTGCTCCATTAGTCTTTGATTGGGCTTTCTCATGTAAGATAAACAAGTCATTTATCCAACTTTACTGAAAAAATTCAAAGTTTTGTTACAGGTAATAAAATAATCCTCAATTTGGCTAAACCAGTAAAAATCAATGGCTTAATAGAACAAAACGTCCATACGTTTCTTTTTTTTTGCATTTTCGTCCTTATTTCAAAATTTCATTGCGGAAAACATCCCCTTTCACCCTTTTAACGTAAAATGACCAATATACCCTTTTATTTTAATAAAACAAAAAAAAAAAGAGAAGAAAACTAAAGAACAAATTGCAATCTTACTCCTCAATTTTTTTAAAAAGTGCAAATGAATCCAAGTAAATTATTAAAATATTAAAAATAACCAAAAAAAAATAAAAAATGTTTCTCTCTCCTCTTCTTCTCCTCCCCTCCTTCAACCTCCTCCTTCTCCAACGTAAGGATGTTTTTCGCAAGAAGTGTCAAACGTAAGGACGCTTTGTGCTATTAAGCCAAAATCTACCTAACAAAGCTTCTAGAATTGTTTGGGAATCTATTCTCCCCTCTTCTTGCGGCCACCGGCCACTTACGGCGAGCCTTGGTGGTGCACCGCCGATTTTGTCAAAATATTTATTCCTTAACTCAATATTTATTTTATATATTTATCCCCTATTTTGTGGAGGACTAAAATTAGATTTTTTGTAAATTTTAATAAAAAATTGATGAGATGCATAATTAAAAAATTGAAAATCCCATGCAGTATATAATTAAAATTAATTATTAATTTTTATTTAAATTAAAATTTAGATTTTAATCCTACCAATAAGTCCCATATGAATAAATATTCATTTAGGTGGAGATTTAAAATGTACTTAGTTGACTTATATTACAACATTCTTGATGAGTCTATATAATTAATTTCTTAACTACATAAATAATATAACATCATTTGTTTGATTAAAAGAAGAAAACAAATAAAATACCAAAACAAAATCTATACTGGCAAAATCAATAGCAACACTCGATAATATTCACAAAGAAAAAGAAGCTAAATATTGATTAATTGAACCGTCCATTCAACGTCTAATATTACGTACCAAAAAAGTAGTATATGTACACTGGACTATTTACATCATACACTCCTGTGGTTACAATAAATGGAAGATTGCACAACTGAATGAGTTATTTATGCTACCACCTTTTCCTATTTTTGTCTTCCTTTTGTTAAATGATGCACACATTTATGCAGCCAGCCATTTACTTCAATTATGAGTTTTCTTCAACTCAACATTTTCTATTTTCGACTATTCTGTTTGATTATATTCACAGTAGCTATAGCAGTTCGGTTGAAAAATCGTGCAGGAAAGCCATTAGCAGCAAAGAGAATAGAACCATCGGGGCATTGAGACTGCAACCTCGGGATAGAGAGTGAGCACCGACTAGATGTACTGACCCAGTAAGTTCATCCTTCAATTTAATGCTTGACGAGCCTGGAATCAACAAGAAAATAGAAAGAGTAAGTAAAATGTCAAGATTTATCCCAATATTCATCCACATGGAACTGTGCATAAAATGTGGAAGTTGGGATGTTCAAATATATTAATGCCACTAAACTTTTCTAGCTTGAAGTGGGAAGCATTCAGAATATTGATATGATGTCTAGCATTTCTATTTGAATCTAATGATGAAAATAGACAATCTACTCCAATTAGCTTAGATATGCAAGATTTTCAAGTTAATACAATTATAGCTTTAATGCACACATGATATCACAATTTAGATATTCAGTAGTGCCTATTTGAGAATTGCTTAAGAAAAGCACAAGAACACGAGAGCCACTTCTAAAATATTCTCAAAAGAACCATTAGTTGTAGGGAAAAAATGATTGGTTGACAAATATATGCTCCAAAACAGGGCGTTAATAATCAATTATTCCTTAACTTGGAAAATCTCTTTCTTATTTTTCACACACTGCATCCTTATTTTAAAAAAAGTAGTTAACATGCATAACACATTGGTCAAGGGTTTCAACATAATCATCAGAAAGATCCAAACTACTCATTTCAAATTTACAGATCCAACATGCTCATCATCACCCAATTGCAACTAACTACTCACAATCTACACCAGCAATGTTTAACAGAAGAAAGCAAACCAACAATTTAGCAGGAGAGATTTCATGCTTTGTCATTCTCCACCACATATAGTCTCAAACTATCAATTACTATTTTCCAGGGCTATTAAGTTGGCCATGGGAAGCTGTTATTAGTTGCAATGTGAGAATGTCTCTTCCAAGGCACGAGTTTTACAAGGATCCATAATAGGCCTCTGGAAGTCAGACATAAATATACTTTGAGTTCCTGAGTTTTTTATTTTGAAGAATGGGAAAAGTTGTATACGAGTACGATAGTGACAGTGACCTAGGGATTAGTCTCTAGGGTGGGATTTCTAGTTGGTTTGGTGTTAATTTAATGGAGAAGGCTTTAGTAACAGGTTTCTGGAAATTTGGGGATTTATTTAAGCAATCCGTGGTCAACTTTTTCCATGCTACATTCCATCTTGGATCACCCAAGCATGTTGATGCAAATTTAAAAACAGATAAATATATTGACAAGTAGAACAACTTCAAATCATCCTCCAGTTTGGAATCCAGCAAGAAAGTGAAGATAAGGACATTGACTATTAACATTGCATTTACATTAGATTATAGATGCACAATCCCGTCAAATGTCTGCACATGCATATACACTTACAGTTATACTCAGTCCATCCAATTGTTTGGTTTTCAAGATCGTAGAGGACCAGTTTATTTGAAAGAACCAAATCTGTAAACATCAATTGAACTGAGATTAAAGCAGCATAAGGTTATCAAATGATATATTCATCAGACCAAAGTCACCAAACAAATCCAAAATTACACAATGACAAAAAAATATCGTATAGGCTTCCTCCAAAAAGTACATAATCTCATCTTAACCAGGTATAGCACTTAAAATTTATTAACTTTTACTAAAATGAGTCTTAAAAAATTTATGACTATGAGAGCAACCAAAACTGTCTTAAGTGTTTCAACAAACAAATGTTAAAATTTATACATTATTAATGTTGCTTCTGTTCTGTTCTGCTCTGCTCTTTTTAGGGTCAAGAAATTTTTATATTTCTACTCATTTTGCAATAGCCTCATGAGCAACACGATGACCCCTAATTGACAAAACAGACGCTCTCCTAAATCCAATCAAATATCAATTAAAAGTGATCCAAGATAAGATGAGTGCGATTCAGAAAACCTGGGAGATATTAAACAGTTTGGTTAAATAATAAAGTATCATCATTGTTGGCTCTAGGCACAAATTATTAGTTGCTAAAGAAATTGAAAAGTAGTAGCCCAACACAAGTCTTAATGTTAAAATGCCATCTGAATTAAAGAGAGCAGGGGCTAGAAAAGGGAAAGGAAGAGAAGCATTAATCTAATCAAGTGCTTAACCAATTTGATAATCAGAATTAAAAGTAGTAGCTGGAAAAATCACATGCGTGCAAAATTAATTGTCTTGATTGTATTTAAACTTGTACAAACTCTAGGCATAAGCTCTGATGACGAGGAAAGAGAGAGAGCAGGGAGCACAGATATTTTGCAAGAAAAGAAATTCACAAACAAGAAATACTAGAAAAACATCGGTAATATATTTGCCAACATATCTTGAACTTATTTTCTCTCTCCATCAAAAGCAGATAATAATACTGGAGGTAATACTTCCAAAATACCCCCGAGTTCCACAGCCCGAGCTGTGGTACAGAGGAAACAACCAATTACAAGAAATACTAGAAACATTGGTAATGTAATTTCCAACATAACGTGAACTTATTTTCTCTCTCAAATTGCCTTTCCTTTCAGTCTAAAGGAAGTAATAATACTGGAGGTAATACTCCCAAAATACCCCAGAATTCCACTGCACTCGGACTATGGTACAGAGGAAACAA
The DNA here is from genome assembly GCA_903798315.1 of Fraxinus greggii. NCBI lineage: Eukaryota > Viridiplantae > Streptophyta > Magnoliopsida > Lamiales > Oleaceae > Fraxinus > Fraxinus greggii. The sequence goes on along the minus strand of CAIGRK010187678.1, from coordinate 8,722 downwards.
CCAAATGAATAGAACTCTCATAAAAAAAAAAAAAAAGTGAAAATAGATCAGTTTGTAATGTAATAGAAGCAATATTTCTAAACTGAACTTTGATCTTGGAACTCTTTCATGTTGGTGGTAGTGAGAGATTTCAACCATATAATTTACCCAGAACTAAGTTAAAGATAATCTGTGAATTACCATTTGCAAAATTTTCTGCAGTATTACTTGAAAACCCTCTTGCATATTTTTAATATAAGTAGCATGGAAACGCGATGCATATACCACACAATGTAGAGCGACACATGATTTTTCAAGAAAGTGGGGTATAGGCACGTCGGGGAAACATCAATCTAAATTATTTAAAATCTTAAATATATAGGATAAGGAACATGCCATGTCGAACACTTGCCTGATGAAAGTCTCTAAAGTATCGTTAGAAATTAATTAAAAACATATTATAGAGGGTATTTGGTGGGGCCGTGGGGATTAAAATTAGATTTTTAATAGATTGTGATAGAAGTTTTTGAAATATGTGGTTAAAAAGTTGTGAGATCCATGAAATATGTGGTTAATATTGATTGTTTGACTTTGACTTAGATTAAAATCTGATTTTAATCAGAAACAAACATGGTCATAAATAGGACAGGGATGTGGCGTGCGGGACCCATGCCAAGGAGCCTCCAACTAATACGTGTTAGACATGGACACGCTGCCATAGCAGGAATGCCATCATAGTTTTTAAACATTCCATAACAATTAAAGCAGTAGTCTTCTGGCTCAGTTTTGAAGTTCAAGTCAAACTGATATAAGAAGTAAATACCTATATTCCATATTAGTGTCTTGCTTTATTAATCAAGTTTAACTAAATGTTTGACTGACACCATACAGCTGCCTGTAATCCCTGAGATTTTCCACAAATGAGAAGTATCCAGCATGTCCTTCACCAATACTCTCAGGCCAATGCATCACAATTTGCAGTAACCAGTTCAATATGGCTCAGGTTTTGAGCATGAACAAAATGCAAGACCATAAAATGTACATACAATTAACTAAATCGATCTCATCAGTTATAGGTTCCTTGAATTTTCTAGCAAGTGCTTGTGTGATAAGTGTCAACGTAACTCAATATAATCATATAAAATCAGAGACAAATGGTACCTAACACTTTTGATAGAATTATGAATATGATGAAAATGCAATCGGTTTTCTAGGAAGTTATAACTTGGGGAGGGCAAAAGCAGGTATCAGATCCTTTATATTATTGATTCATTTGCTGTAACAATCTGTAAAGAAGGGATGTTAAAGAGCTTGTTGTATAGAATCAAGTGGAGGTAAAACAATATGTTTAGGGAGAGCCCTGAGAGAAAGGATGAGAGGTCTAATTTGAGGATTTTTCAGAGGATGATTATGGCAGAATAATTAAGAATACCAGAGAAAAGGGATGCATCATACTTGGGATAGAAGATGCATCAGATTAAATGATCCCAAATTCCCAACAAGCTATCTGAAAATATTTTNGAATTATGAATATGATGAAAATGCTATCGGTTTTCTAGGAAGTTATAACTTGGGGAGGGCAAAAGCAGGTATCAGATCCTTTATATTATTGATTCATTTGCTGTAACAATCTGTAAAGAAGGGATGTTAAAGAGCTTGTTGTATAGAATCAAGTGGAGGTAAAACAATATGTTTAGGGAGAGCCCTGAGAGAAAGGATGAGAGGTCTAATTTGAGGATTTTTCAGAGGATGATTATGGCAGAATAATTAAGAATACCAGAGAAAAGGGATGCATCATACTTGGGATAGAAGATGCATCAGATTAAATGATCCCAAATTCCCAACAAGCTATCTGAAAATATTTTCTATCCATCAGAAAATAGTGTGTAAGATCATAGGAGAAACCTAATAACCATTCTTTTCCGAGCCAAGTAAACCGGGGATTCGAGGGTCAGAGACTTTTCTTACAAGTTGACACTGCATTTGGACCTATCAAATCCATTAAATCTGCCAAACATACAGATATTATGCAACAATTAGATGCCACCCCAATATTCTCCATAATCACAAATATAATAAACTGTCCCTATCACAAAAGCCAAAGAAGACTAAAATAGTCAACTGACACACCACTGCTTCCTAACAAGAATGGGCTTGAAGACTACTTATATAAGGACCCAAGTGACATTGCGCAGTGACCGAGGCATTTTTCTAGTGTTGCTCTTCTTTTATGAACCAATAGACAATAAATATATTGAATTATACTTCCCCTAGAGTAGAGGACGTGATGCACCGGAAGTGAATTAGAAGTTATTCATTGGAGTTTAGAGGAACACAATCCTAACTTTAATTTTTGTTCATATAAATAAATCGCCAAGTACTACCATGAGAACACAGAGTATGTACATAGGCTACTTCCAAAAGTTGACTATTTTTCACCAGCCAAGACTCATAAATGAAAAGGGCAGCAACAATTGATACCGAAAACAGAACTGTTTTCAAAAAGCCAAGTTTATCTCTAAATACCACTTTGAACAATTAGTAAGTAATGCAAATAACAATGTTGTTCTGTCAAATTTCTACAAACTTCTATCAAACGAGAACGAGGCAGTTTTTGATCGACGACTAAATATTCATGCGAGCCAGCGAACGCTTCTAAATTAAACCTAACATCTCTAATTATATGTGACGGTGCAGGCTTCTTATCACATGTAACAGCAGTGATGAACAGGAAATTTCTCTTATTTTGTATTATCATGGTATTTCATTGTAAAGAAGTTTCTCTTTCATTCAATTATTGCTGCACAAATAATTAATCCAAGCAAGCATCCCTGACTTGTAGTATCATCACAAGTTTAGATCCTGAGCCGTATGAATTGAGGACCAGTACTGATGCTAGAAAGACTCAAGAGAGGAAACAGAACTACAGTCGGAACTTATGGAGCCCAGTTCTTTAACAAAGTGATTATGCATGACATGAGACAGCAGCTGCAAAAGAAATCCAAAATCCATACTTTACCAGCTCGTAATAGCTTTCTCATAACGTAACCCAACATTTTAACCACGAGTAAAATCACAAAAGTTTCAAGACAAAACGTGATTAGAGCAAAAACGGTTAATGCAAAAAAACCACGCTAAATAACATAATGTACTTACAAAAGGGAATAAATATTCGCTAGGATAAACCTTCAGATGAAGCGAATTTTCAAAATGAAAAGTGACGGGGGGAAATGCATCATCAACGCTGCAGCAGATAGGAACAAAAGTTAAACCATGTTGATTACCTGGTTTCTCGTATTTCCAGAAACTTAAGCAAGCATACAAGTCAGAATGTAGATACAAGCAAATGACCAAAATATATGATCATCCTTCAAGGGAAGTAAAGTCGAAGGGAAATGCCAAATCAGACAATTAGAGGAATGCATTTTCTTCAATGAAACCAGTAAAATGTTAATGCCAGTTTCCAGTGACAAAAGTAATAATGACCTTATTTAAATTGTTTTTCACAAAATCTAGTCTAGTGAACAAGTAGCAGAACAACAATTTCAAGTTACTGGATATGCTATTCAGTGCATTCACGATAAACCAAATATTCACTGAATTACGAATTGAGTTGAATTATTAGTTTCGTTAGTGACTACAGATGGAAAAAACATGAGAATACCATACTTCTATCTCAGCCCAGTTATGACAAACGAATTTGGGAGGAATACTTTTTTCTCTTTCGACTTCAGTTTCCCTTGATAGCACAAGACATTGAAGCTGCCATATTTAAAAACTAGGTAAAAAGGCCAAAATTATTGATAGTATTTGTGAAACATTGTGCAGAACTGAGATTGTCTAGTCATGGACAGTTCTCAAAAATGTCCATCCAGAAAGACAAGGTAAATCGAGGACCTACGACATTCAATTTCCTCAAAGCCTAGCTTCTTAATGCTTAACAAGTTCCTCCTTGGAATGTAAAACAAGCAAGTTGCAGAAAGGCCCTGTATGCTATAACACTCCTTCCACCTTCAAACACTAAGATTGAGAGAAGCGTAAATCCTAAGATACGAATATTCTAAATCGCTTCAGAAATTATTTATCAGGCAAATCAATTGAGTTCATATTCATCTAGAATAGCATCAAAAGATTACCAACCATACCTTCCTGAATAATCAAAGCAAGTGTATGTGTCATGAAGAGTTCGCAGTTCCAAATCTGACTGCCAGGAGAGTATCTAACAATCGTGGAACACAAAATTTGAGTTACCCCTCTTCAATTAAAGCAATAAAGTTAATTTCATTGAAAAAACAAAACACAGTATACCTTTTTTACTAATGGTACATAAATCACCTCTGGAAGATATGCCAAGGTAGTACCACTATCAATTATTGCTCCTTTCTGGTCCCCAACTGTGTATATATATGTTGTAAGATTCAGAACATCCAGACCGACTTGAACTGCAGTCATATTGACATTGTAATGAGGCCTACAAGTTATATAGAAAATTTAGTTCAAGAGCTAAATTTAAAAACTAAGACAAAGAAATTTAAAATAATAGTAAAATGCTGAACGTAAAGAGTCATTTCATATAGAAACTGGTGCAACAAATTAGAATTGAAAAATGAACCTACAAAATTAAACTAACTTTTGAACCACAGCAAACTTAAAGAATTTGCAATAGTGCTATTCACTTCAGCAGAAGTTTTAAGTAGCCTAAAAGAGGAATTATCAAATTTTCCTATGTTTTCTCCTATCAGTGCTAATAAGATGTGGACAATTCAAGCAACCCGTAGAGGTTTATTTAAATACAGAAATACAGGTTATGGCATGATTCTCTAAAAATACCATTCCCTAGAGTGGGTTTCGATGCTCTTATATATTATCCTTTCCTTTATTCTGTTCTTCGATGCTAATCTTACATTTATCTCCTAAAGAATTTTGTTTCAACTCCAAATATCCCATAGTGGAAAATTTTTCCTCCAAGTAAATAAACAGTAATGTACCAACCACCAAGAACTTAACCAAATAACATAAAAGCTGGCTGTCGGCAATCTGTTCCATCCATTAACCATCGCAAGACACTTGTAATTAATAATTTCCTTATTTTTTTTTACACAAGTTTCTTCAAAATGCATCCCCGAATTCTTTACACTGAGTGCCCATTTTTAAGAGCGTGTTTTCTACACACTTCACATCTATCAGGTTCATTCAAATTCAAATAGTATGATCAGAGAATTATAGAAAATATCCTACACCTCTGTGGTATTCCAAGCATTGGCATGAGGAAGGAAGAGTATCGAAAAGACTTTCAATAATCAAAAGAAATGTCGAAGCCAAAACAAGCTACAAAAATGTTTTAGGACCATTAAAAAATGTTTAAAGAAACAGATCTAGTACTGCTGAAGCAAACTAATGTTGTTTATATAGCCCTCGCTGTATTTCTCTACGTGATAAACAAGGAAAGATTCAAAGTGAAGCAAACAAAATAAGAGTAACAGAAAGTTAATACATAGACTTCCAGGAGACAGAGCATAGAATTAGATTCGAGAGAAAGATCCCACATACTGATTTGGTACCAGTGGTGTTGTGTTCACTTGTGGTTGAACAACATGCCCAATGGCAAAGATCCCTCCACCATTCACGCCATCTAAACAATGGGCAAACATCTTTCTAACTTTTCCAGAAGACGATAGCTGTGAAAGCATGGATGAGTTTGTTTTTCCAAAACCTAGTACCCCATCAAGCGCATCATCTGATGATCCTAGATCCTCAGATTGTCCGGCACCACATCTGCCCAAAACCATCACACAGGATGATTGCTGAAATAGCATAATATATATTCTAAATGATCAAAGAATGCTAAATTGGCTAACAAAGATGAGAATTCTGCTAGTTACTTTATGGGCTTGCATGTACTGACAGGTAATGGAACATTTATAGAAGCCTGTAAATTTCAATGCAACAGATTATATAAGCAGACAATCCTAATAAATTAAAGGAAGACCATATGTATATCATTTAAATAGTATTTTTCAATACCGTCTAAATTAAAGGCATTCAGATGGACTCTTCTAAAGAAAATCAATACTACTAATATGTACAAGAGCTTATGTCTTAATAAGACTTAGTAACCTGATGTTTACAACATCAGCTGAGTAAGTAACAAACGCATTCGCATACTTCAGCACAATGTACCTTTGTTTGACATTTATGGTGGAAATTATTTGGACTTTCGGGGAGTAGTTGTCCTAGCAGCATTTCTGGTTATTTATTCAATATGAAGTTTTGCAGGTTGGAAAACAGTAAAGAGACTAGAAAACATAAAGCACGGCAGATGCTTGCAAATTCTAGCACTCAGATTGCCTCATGAGTTGCTTTTAGCCCTTCCATACCAATTGTATAAGGGATAGTGGTTAGGCTGACTCCAATTACCCGAACAATAATTAGCACCATAAATTCTTGTTAAGCATAGAATATTCCCTTATTAGAACTCCTTGAAGTTTTAAAGATTGCAGCATTAAATTATAACATACCCAAAAATAACGCTTCCATTTGCCGATTTGGTCTGAAGATCACCAGAGACTCGATCATACTGGACAATGTCCTCTACAAAATAGCCCATGCTATAGCTTCCGTCTCCATAAACCTCAGCGTACAAACAAGATGAATTCCCAGTGCAACCTGACAACGAGCTTCTGATTATCTCCTTGCAGAATTCTTGATCACATGTTACCAGTTTCCCAGTGAGGGAGTCTTTTGGATCATAAAGGGTGAGTTCTATCTGTCAAAAAATGAAAACAAATCTGGTAAATAAAAAAAGTAAAAAAGAAGCATCCTTGTGAAATGCATTATATCTCATCAAATGTACAAAAGAAATATAGCAAAGAAGAATATTAGGATCATACACCATGGTAGCCCCTTTTGGGGCATTCGTGGCATTGGATGCAATTAACCCATGTTAAGTCGCTCCCTGTATCAACTTGCACATAGTAATCCTTGGAGGGTGTTCCTATTCCTATTTTAGCATAGTAGAGCCTGCACCATGGACAACCAACAAAAAATGAGCACAGCTGCAACCACATTGACACTTACATATGAGCTTCGCGATTTTTTCAAATGCATACTTTTTTTTTTTCCCTGAAAATTCAAAAGGACATAATGTCTTCATCCAGTGCTTCTAAATTAGCATCGAAAGTTCTGTACACTCATTTCAGACAGACACATATAAAAGAACATGCAGAACCAGACAATTATTCAAGTTCGCCACTGTCTGTCAGCATTTAATCATTATATGTCTTGTCTACCATGGAAATAATTTCTCTATACATGTGTAGCAATGAGATAAACTGATATATGTTTTGCATGGATATTTCTATAAGCTTTATTATAGGGAATGGAAATAAGAATGTTAAAAAGTGTATTTATGTCAAAGCATGTAATTATAGGAAGATAAACAATAAAAGAGCCTAACTTTACAGGCAAACTAATGAATGAAAAAAATGAGAAGATTGCATAACTTTGCCTCCAAGGGCGCTAATTACTACATACGGAAGCAATCATAGATTGTAGTAGTTCGTCAACTTCTCTAAATAAATATAATTTCACTTCAAAGCACGCAAAAAAATAAGAGCTTCGCTCATTGGCCTTCCTACACTGACCCAAGAAGCAGTTGTTTGCAATTAGACACAATGTAAAGCAGTAGGCTATTTCATTTCCTACATTTATGTTTTGCCTATCGATTTGAAGACATGCATATTCAAATGCTATTCATGAACTGCAACTCTACTTCAAAACGAAATTATATCTCATTCAGTAAACACACTCCAACATGGTAGCTGCACACTTCCATACATCTATGTAATTTATAGGCCTAATCTCATTTTTATTCTTATTACTGCTTTAATTTAAGTTTCATTCTTGTACAAGAATATAAACTGAAAATTCAGGTTGATTTCGAAGTTGCTATTACGTAGAAGCAGTTATCCGAACAGTAAGTTAATCAAAGAAAGCATCTACTGTATTCAATTACTCACACAAAATTTTCATGATACCCATATTTTCAAATTCATAATCCAAACCAAAAAGGCCACAACGTCCTGTGAAGCATAACTTCTAGACCTGATATGGTTTTAATTTCTATCACTGATTCAATCCAATTTTCAATTTTGCACAAGCATTTGATACACTCAAAAATTCAGTTTGGCTTGCAAGATAAAAACAGTTATCCAATCATTAACTCGTACGAGTTTCTTGCCTAACCCATATATTCAAATTCATTATCCAGACCAAATACATATAAATGGAATCAAAAAAGGAAAAACAATGGAAAAAAACCCCACCCAACGGCGTCGGGACGGCCTATACCTCCGAGAGGTAGGTCAACGCCCGCGAGGACGTTGAGATGACGGATATCATCATGAGCTCTAAGGGCACTAAGAGTCCTTTCGGAACCGGTGAATTTGTAACTAACTTTGATTACTCCCGCTCCGCCGCCATTAGCCAACACTACCGTGTGATCGAAATTGAGCAGTGGAAGCAGAAAGCAGAGGCAGAAGAAGCGCGAGTCCATTGTACGAATTGGAAGATTTGGTTAAGGGTAATTATATTCCCAATACAAATTTTGTTAATCACACCACAATTTAAAGCTCCTTTTCGTATTGACTCAAGTAGTCTTAAGTAAAATTTTAATACATTCATCACATAAAATAATTTATTTTTAAACTACAATCATAAACCTGTTATGAAAAGAGAGAAAAGA